>BPLS01021809.1:0-14702 GCA_019656275.1 Rhododendron kiyosumense | reverse complement strand
TATTGTCCAATGGACAAAGAAATAAACCAATTTGATTAAAAGAAAATGAATATTAAAAATTAAAGTCTAGGGTTCAAAAGGGTCAAAAGTTCCAACGAGGGGCAAAACGGTCATTTTGCCAAAACTAGGTGACTTTTCGGTTTAGTTACTCTAACCGGATAGTTAGATGCTAACTAGGCTTGCTAAGTAGGACTAAAGTGCAAGAATTGAAACTTGAGGGACCAAAGTGCAATTTTGACAAAATACAAGAATTAACGTAATTCAAGTAATAAAAATAAATAACTCGAATAATAAAAATAACTTTTTATTCAACAAAATTCAGAGTTATTACACTTCCACTGAGCCACTCGGATTTCGAGAGTTCTGATTCTACCATAATCCTCAGAGATGGTACTTCGAGCTCTATAGGGAGAACTGTTTCCATCCTGTAGACCAAAGAATAGGGAGTTGCCCCTGTTGACGTTCGGATCGATGTTCGATATCCCCAAAGAGCCAAAGGCAGTTGCTCATGCCAGTCCCTGGCGGATTCCGCGAACTTTTTGATGATTGTCTCGACATTCTTGTTTGCCGCTTCGACTGCCCCATTTGTCTGAGGGCAATAGACAATTGAATGGTGGATTTGAATCTTGAATTCTTCGAAGAGCTCGAGAACCCTGCCTTTGAAATGATTCCCATTGTCCGATACAAATGCCTGGGGACCCCATACCGGTAGATGATGTTCTTTCTGATGAACTGAGCGACTTGGACTGCGATCAAAGTCTTGTACGACTCAGCCTCAACCCACTTAGTGAAGTAATCGATTGCTACCAGAATGAACCTGTGACCGTTTGAAGCAGAAGGCCTGACCATGCCGATGACGTCAATACCACATACAGATAAAGGCCAAGGCGAAGCCATGCAAATAGGTTGGAGGGTGGAACATGTATTAGATTAGCATGGATTTGGCATTTGTGACATCGCCGCACGTAATCCTCACACTGAGATTCCATAGTAGACCAGAAGT
This sequence comes from Rhododendron kiyosumense, assembly GCA_019656275.1. NCBI lineage: Eukaryota > Viridiplantae > Streptophyta > Magnoliopsida > Ericales > Ericaceae > Rhododendron > Rhododendron kiyosumense. Next base: position 13,699 of record BPLS01021809.1, on the reverse strand, counting down.
AGCCTTGACGCAAGATCTTCCTAGCGAGCATGATGCCGCTCATGTGAGGACCACAGACCCCTTCGTGGATTTCTTCCATGATTCTAACAGCCTCGGTACCGTTGACACAGGGTTTGTGCATCCCGCAATGAGATCTCTTATATAACCTTCCCCCACAGATGATGTACTGAGCAGCAATCCTTCGTAATGCAGTTTGATCCTTTTTAGAGGACTCGGCCAGATACAAGCCACTCTCGACAAAGTTCCATATGTCATGATACCAGGGTAGGCCATCATCGATGGCGTTGATGTATTGATAGGCAGGACAATCCCGTTGTTCAATTAGAATAGGGCGGAGCTTGACTCCCAAGGGCAGTTCGATCATGGAAGCTAAAGTAGCAAGTGCATCGACAAAATGGTTCTTCAATCGGGGAACATGAGTGAAGGTCACTTTGTTGAAACGAGGAATTAGCCCCTCTAAATCCTAATGATAAGGTTTCAACTTCTCTTCACGCACCCTCCAGTCCCCGTTGGCTTGAGACACAACAAGATTGGAATCCCCGATGACTTCGAGTTTCTCAACGCCGAGTGCGAGTACAGCCTCCATGCCTACGATGCAGGCTTGATATTCTGCTTGGTTATTCATGACGTCGAAATTGAGCTTGAATGCAAGCGGAATATGAGAACCGTCAGGGGTGATCAACAAGACCCCAATCCCGAATCCTTTCTGATTGGCTGCTCCATCGAAATAAAGAGTCCAAACATCTTCGACAACTGCTAGTATTTCCTCATCTGGAAACACGAAATCCGAATCCTCCGGTCCGTCCACAGGATGGTCGGCTAAGAATTCTGCAATAGCACGCCCTTTTACTGATTTTCTTGTGACATTTTCGAGGTTGAATTCTGCCAAGAGGAGCAACCAACGTGCTAACTTACCAGTGAGCGCAGGCTTCTCAAATAGATACTTGAGAGGATCCATTCGAGAGATCAACTTCACTAGGTAGGCCAGCATGTAGTGTCTTAATTTCTTGGAGGCCCAAACAAGGGCCGAACATGTCTTTTCCAAGGCAGTGTAGCGTTCTTCAGATCCAACCACTTTCTTACTTAAGTAGTAAATGGCTTTCTCAACTCCCTTGTCCCCTTCCTGAGCTAGTAAGCATCCCATGGACGTAGGGTTCACAGACAAGTAAAGAATCCGGGGTTTCCCGGGCACTGGCGGCATGAGAACAGGAGGATTCTGCAGATAGCTCTGGATTGAAGCGAAGGCTGCTTGGCTTTTGTCCGACCATACAAATGGGGTATCCTTCTTGAGTAGACGAAACATCGGCTCACAAGTCAAGGTTAACTTGGCGATGAATCTGCTGATGAACTGAACCTTCCCCAAAAAGCTCCGCACTCCCTTTTCAGACTCAGGTGGCTTCATTCCGAGTACGGCCTCGATTTTTGATGGATCAACTTCGATTCCACGAGAGGTGATCATGAAACCGAGCATCTTGCCCGCTGTGACCCCAAAGGTACAATTTTGTGGATTAAGACGCATCCGGAACTCACGAAGTCTTTCGAAAAGCTTCCTTAGCATGGGAATATGTCCTTCTCGAGTTTTCGATTTGGCGATCATATCGTCGACATAGACTTCAACCTCTTTGTGCATCATGTCGTGCAAGATAGTCGTAGCCGCCCTCTGATAGGTGGAACCGGCATTCTTCAACCCAAACGGCATGACCAAATAGCAGTAAGTCCCCCATTCGGTGATGAAAGTCGTCTTCTCACGGTCTTCAGGTGCCATGAGGATCTGATTGTAGCCCGAAAAACCGTCCATGAACGAAAGCAAAGCGTGCCCCGCGGTATTATCTACAAGCACATCGATGTGTGGCAAGGGAAAATCGTCCTTGGGGCTTGCTTTGTTTAAGTCCCGGAAATCGACACAAACGCGAATCTGGCCATTCTTTTTGGGAACCGGTACGATGTTGGCCACCCAAGTAGGATATTGAGAAACTGCGAGGAATCCAGCGTCGATTTGTTTGGTGACTTCCTCATTGATTTTCTGTACCCAGTCTGGTCGCATTCGTCTGAGTTTCTGTTTTACTGGCTTAGCATCTGGCAGCAGAGGGATTCGATGCTCCACTATCTCAGGATCGATACCAGGCATGTCTTGATGAGACCATGCAAAGACATCTTCAAATTCTGTGAGGAGTCCTTTGAAACCACTATGCTCCTCTGGATTTAACGTGGAGCCCACTTGAACCATTCTGGGATCACTTTCATCTTTCAAATTTATGAAAACTACTTCATCTTTTAGTGGCTGAGCATGCCTTTCGCCTTCCCTCTCGATGAGGGCACGGATTTCCTTGGGAATGTCCCCATCGAAATCCATCCCTTCATCGTCGGGGTCGACACAGTTTATGAAAAGATCATTCAAGTAGTCAGAACAGGATTCCTTTATCTCATAAGACCCTGCAGGGTCACCAAGTACAAGGGAGTCGAATTCAAAGTAAAAGCTATGACGTGGAGGGCCGAGAGGCGCAAACTCCGACTCAGAGCTAGACTTAGACTCAGGAGACTTAATAGACTCAGTGTCAGACTCAGATACATCATCAATGCAAGTAAGGCGTGGTTTGAAAATGCAATTTTTAAGGCTACTGTAACGCCCCCAAAATTAGGGTACGTTAATGAGGCATTTATTACATAATAAAGAGAGTCTGGCTCATTATTACATCATAAATACATCAAAGGGTACATTAATTCAGCAAGGAAGGAAACTAGGATTTCCTAGTACTACTCTGCCTGCTCTTCCATCCTAGCAAGCTCCTCTGCTCCAAAAGCTTCCACGGTGAATTGTTCATCTTGATCATCTACAAGGTCTGACATATTATATCAGCGTCGCCATCGATATAATATGTCAGGGTCACCAAAGGTAACACCATAAGCTACGAAAGCTCAGCAAAACAATCCCATACCCGCTAACCCATAACTTACAAACAATAGATCGTAATAAAACATCGATTTCCACATGATACGTATATAAACAGCTACGCATCCACATTCGATATTCAACTATCGTTGGTGTCCATGATTCTCTTTGTTTCTCCTACGTGACTCGTCGTAGACCGTGTCAATCATTTCCATTTACAAAACCATCTTTCAAAATCATTTGCATTGGCTCCGTACCGCGGATAACCAAGTTACACACCCATCTTTTCAAAATCATTTGACATTGGCTCCGTACCGCGGATAACCAAGCTACACACCCATCTTTTCAAAATCATTTGACATTGGCTCCGTACCGCGGATAACCAAGTCACACACCCAACCTCGGTTCCGCCGCTCCGGGTTCCCGAGTATCCGCACAATGGTTCCGGCGCTCCGGGTTCCCATTGGCACACACCCTCACAATGGTTCCGCTGCTCCGGTTTCCCATTGGAACGCACAATGGTTCCGCCGCTCCGGGTTCCCATTGGCACATACCCTCACAATGGTTCCGCTGCTCCGGTTTCCCATTGGAACACACACACACTTCACACAATGGGCAAGTCCGGCCACATTGCGGTTTCCAAAACGTTTCATCCTTTTCAAACACACCCTAGGTGTCATGTTTCTACTTTCTCGTGTCTCGTTACATGCAAAGACTCCGTGGTAGGACTTTCCACATACACAATGTCAATCATTCAACAAGATCATCCAACTCTATTCTATACCATAAATAATACAAGAAATTCACATATGCATGCTCATATTCATCTTAAAGATCAAATACAAATACTTGAGATGAAAAGTAATTCAAGATAACCTACTTAAACATAGGGATGGAAGTAAGGGTATCCTACCTTGATCCGAAACTAGTCGGGGCCGAATAAGCTAGTTGGAATTTCTCGCGAATCTGGACCGAACTTCGGATGGCAGTAACTCGGTCAATCTTTGGCCGAATACCATCTTCCTTGGGTCGAAACGAAGCTCTAGAAATTCTCTACAACTTTCGTGAAGGAAGTTGATCCTAGAAATGACTTTAGGTAGTAGAAAAATAGGGATAAAGGAAGTGACAGTAATCTGTCTGGAAATGAAAATCCGAGAATTTTACTGAACTTTGGATGACAATAACTTTGTCATTCCTTAACCGATTGGGGTGGTTCTTGGATCTAACTTGAAGCTCTCGAAGTGCTCTACAACTTTCCCGAAGGAAGTTGGTTCTAAAAACTAATCTAAATAGGAGAAAACTGGGGATTTTCGAAGGGACAGTAGGCTGCCCAGAAAATCAGAAATGGTTTTCTAGAGAGAAGGAAGAGCTATTGCTTGAGGTGTGAGTTCAAAGCATGAGAATGGCCTTCTATTTATAGGCAAGAGCTTGGCTCTCTCTCCTCTTCAATGGCCGGCCCCCCTCTCTCTCTCTCTCTAACTCTCATGTTAACACATGGCATGCAATCTTGGAAGATCAATGACTAACCCTAGACTTACACGGCTAGGATTTGATCTTGGAAGACTTGGTGGGCAAAAAGAATAATTGTACAAGATTCTAGGGTTAAACAAATCAAGGAAGTACATTGGAGGTTAATGGTGGGTTAGTTACTTACCTAGGAAGAAAGATACACCAAGGACTAGGAAGATGTAAAAGATCATGGAAGGTACAATCAAATCCCTTCTTCTTTCTCTCTCTCTCTCTCTCTCTCTCTCTCTCTCTCTCTCTCTCTCTCTCTCTCTCTCTCTCTCTCTCTCTCTCTCCCTTGGCCGATCTCTCTCTCTCTCCTCCCTATCTCCGGCCTCTCTCTCCTCTCTGTCTCCCTCTCTTGCTCAAGTACATATATATATATACATATGTATATTACAATGCAAGGAGGACAAATAAAATAGTAGTACTTTTGTACAAAAGATCAATATAGTCTCAAAGGGCTAGGATTCTCTATTAAACTAATCAATTGGGCACATGTGTACTTAAGGCAATTAACTAATCAACCATGTACTAGTATAATATATACATATGTACACATGTAGAACAACTCCCTAATATAAAACAATCAAAGGGTACAACAAAATCTTAGGCCTTTAAACAAAAAGTAAATACACAATAAAATAATGGTACTTACCCCACATGGGTTCAAAGGAAAAGATTAAATTAATCAACTCATGTACTTGGGTGGAAGAACAACCTATTACCCATTGGGTAGTAACTACCCTAACTTTTATTATCCAATGGATAATAGTTGCTAGGGAGATTAAATATTAAACTAATCTAAACCGGTACTTTAAAGTAATAAAAAGTTACTTTTTAATATTCTTAGTACTTTGACCAAGTATATATTTAATATAAACAAATGGGGTTCTATTATCCAATGGATAATAGTTTCCCTAACAATTGTTGTCCAATGGACAAGAATAAAACCAAAAATATTTAAAAGAAAATGAATAATCAATTCTTTGTCTAGGGTTCAAAAGGTTCAAAGGGTTCACGAGGGGCAAAACGGTCATTTTGCGGTTAGATAAAAGTAACTAGGTGGCTTCCTAGTTCGGTTTCTCCAACAAGTCGGTTAGAAACTAACTAGGCTTGCCAATTAGGGTTTAATGCCAAGAAACGAAATTTGAAGGGCAAAAACGTAATTTTGACAAACCACAAGGAAATTAAGGAAATTAAAATAAAATTCAAATATTTAACGAAATTTTTAACGACCAAAAAATCAGGGTCGTTACAGCTACCCTTAGCTTCCACAATAAGAGAGGTGGGGTCCTCAAGGGCGTCGGGCCCGAGCATGAACACTTCGGCCTCCTCGACTTCCTTGGCCAAACCCACTTGGGATAATTCAGAGAACAGCTGTTCCAAGCTCCCTTGATTGAAAGATCCCAACCAGTCAGTCCTCAGCTTGGGTTGGCTAAGCTTCCTTTTGAACTCTGTTTTTGCCGGTTCTTCGTCACTAGAAGACCAAGTATCATCAGCGAAGATTTCAAAACCGGGCATCGGCTCCCCAATGAACGAATCGATAAACGGCTCAGCCTGTCCAATGTAGAGATCATTTCCCACTTCACGGACAAAGTAGCTGTCGGGTTCACCGTAGAGAGATCGAGGTTTTCCCGTGCATTTCCTTCTTTTGGCATCTTTGGCAGAGGAAGAGTACCCCAAACCGAAGCGGCCCTCATAAGAAGGAAAGGTAGGGAATTCCGGGATCCCTTGTTGGTGAATCCCCAAACCAAGACCAGGTAGATAGGACATCCTCCTTATAATGTCTAGAGCAACAGAGCTTATGACAAAGTCCCCATCCACGTTGATGGCCAGAACCGAGCCAGAAGTGTCGAAAGAGAAGCCCGCGAGGTCGACATCTTTGTTGTCGTGCGTGATGCCCAAAACAGGTGTGTCATCCTCCTTAAGCGGGCGAATGCCCGAGTCCCCGCATATAGTTAAAGTTCCGGTAGGAAGTCCTAGCATGACCTTCTGATGGAGGGTGGACGGTACGGCCATGATGTCAGATCTGTGAAGCCATGGTCTTCCTAGCAAAAGATTGAAGGAGGCTGGGATGTCAACGACATGGAATTTGACATCCATTTTGAATCCTTCTACATCAAGCTTGAGCAGAAGGGTGCCTTCGACCATACGGCGAGTGCTGTCATATGCCTTGACAGCCATGTTGGAAGGTGTGAAGTCCCTTTTAGTTAGCCCCAATCGGTAAGCCACCCTTAAGCGGCAAACATTGATTGCCGAGCCATTATCGATAAGAACGGTTGGAACCCAGAGTCCGCGGCATTTGACAGTGATATATAAGGGGCGATTGTGGTCGACTCCTTCAATTGGTAGGTCCTTGTCGGTGAAGGTCACAGTGTGCTTAGAAGTAAGCGGGAGAATAAGAGATATCATTGCTTCGGGCGTGATGTCCGGTTGAATCTCGAAACGGGAAAGAGCATGGAAAAATTTCTGACGGTGCTCACGGGAGGAACAGATTAGTCCCCACAACGATATGGCAGCGGGAATCCGCTCCAGTTGTCTTTGAATCAGGTCATCAGTCGAGGAGCAGGCAGGTACCTCAAATGGTGCAGACTTTGAGAAAGTAGGAGGTTCGTTCTTATGATTAGAAGAATTGGATGAACTTCCAGCTTGCAGATTAGCAGGCTGAAAAACTCGTCCACTCCTTGTAACGTTAAGAACGTTCTCTAAAGAGGGCACCACCTGAGGGTCTTGACTATCATCCCAAAGATCAGTAGGGACTTCCCCTAATTTGCACTTCCCTTTGTCAGAGGCCGGAAGGGTTACAAGTACTTCCATGTCCAAACTTAGGTCTTCGGCCAGATCTTTCAACAGCAGAGAATCCCAGAAGTCTGGATCCCCAACGGCTATAGCCTCCCGGATAGGTTCCGTACTAGCAACGAAAGGGACATCCCAAAGTCCTCCATCAGCGAAGGAGCGATTGACGGTCCAAACCACGGATCCAACGTCGATATTGACTACATCATCGACATCCCAAAGGTTGGCTGGTAGTACAATGTCGGTGACCATGATGTTGCAATCCTCTTCAGGTGGGAAAGGTACCACCGGGCGTGGGAGGTTTTCGTCAGTGATGTAGAAAGTAGGATCATATTCGACATCAGTCACCGAATTAACCAGCCTGTCGAGGGTAGAAGGGAAGAAGCATTCCCCTAAGACACGAGTCTCATCTTGAACAAGATCATCCTCCAGGTATTGAATTTCATGATTGGGTAGAGCGTAACCCTGGAGAGGATTAGGGTCAAATCCCAACGGAAATTGCCAAGCAGGCTCGGGATCCCAATAGTACTCCTCCTCGGGTAAAATAGGTTGAGGCTATTGGAATAGTATGTCCAATGAGAAACCGTCCAAAGGATCAAGCATGGCTGCTTCATAGTTGGCCATCCAAGCATCATACCAAGCATGGTCAAAAGGGACGTATTCAGGGTTCTAAGGAAAACCGTCTAGTTCCAGTTCTGTCCATTCATTGATTATGGGGGTAGCATAGTCGTCATTGTCAGCTATGGCCCACCCTACGGCTTGCATATCAAGTTGTTGCTCTGATTGAGAGGGAACAACAGATCCAAAACGATGCATCAAACTCGGAGAGGGATTGGGATCCGTCACGTTGAAATATGGGCTGTCCAAGGAAGAAGCAGAGTTGAGCTGCACAGCAGGGATGGACTGATGGAAAAGGTCACTGATGGAGGCATTAAACACAAACGCTCCGTTCTGCAGGCGCGCGGAGGGCGCATTAGAATTGTACGACTGTCCTTCTTCGGAGTGGATATAAGAAATCTCAGCTACGGGTTGGGAGGGCATAGGCACGACTGGCCTAGGTTGTTTTGTTGAGGTTATGTAGTCGGTGGGGTTGAATATAGTGGAGCTGGAGATCCTGAATCGCATGACGGAGACGAAAGCAGGAATCCGTAAGATGGCCAGCCCCTTGGTGGTAGGCACAGTAAAGATTGGCCTTGAAACTAGGTGACGGGCTTTTAGGCAAGGGAGTTGGATCAAGATGCTTTAGATGCCCTGATTGGACCAATTTTTCCAGTATCGAAGACAATGGAGCCTCAAACGCAGAGAAGCTGCGGGGTTGGTTGGAAGGTCGGTTATTCTGCAGAGCCTGCACTTGATTGACATCGGCAATGTGATTAGTAGCATTGGAGGAAGAGGCATAGGTACCACTGGTCGCGGTGTTAGAGTAAGTTCCTCCCCCAAACAGTGCATTGGTATTCCCAGAATATGTTAGAGGCTTTGACTTTGACGGATTAGGAGACTCCCCTTTTGACAGGATCCCACTTTGCAGCGCATCTTCAATGGCCAGGCCAGACTCGAAGAAGGTGTCGAAATTGGAGGATGCTTGAGCAAGGACCAAGTGTCTAGCATAGTCAGGCTGGAGGTTGCGGGAGATGATGCGGAGCTGATCCCTCTCGCTCGGGCGTTCGGTCATTTGAGCGGCCTTGGCCCTCCACCTTTTGACGAAATCCGCGAAGGATTCCTTAGCTTCCATTTTGGTGGACTCCAACTCACGAGTAGTCATTTTGAGCTGGGAATTATAGCTGTACTGCGAAATAAACGCAGCCCCGATGTCTTCCCAAGTCCTTCGCTTGGCTATGTCGAGTGACAAGAACCAGTGGAAAGCAGGGCCTGAGAGGGTTTGAGGAAACAGCTGAGACATGGCCTCGGGCTCGATTGACAGGAGTTTCATGGCAGCATGGTAACCATAGAGATGGGTTTTAAGATCGCCACTGCCGTCAAATTTGGCCATGTCCGGCATTTTGAATTTGTCGGGGAGTTTGGCATTAGGGTAAAGGCAGAGACGATCCAAATCAATTCCTCCAGCACTGATCTTCTCGGATTTCGAAACGGATTCCTCCAATTTAGCCATCTTGGTGACAAGAGCAGTCATATCAGGGTTTTGGACGGTCTTAACAGCAGCAGCACTTAGATTCTGAACAGAAATTTGAGCCCTCCTAGGATTGAGCAAAGCTACCAAACGCCCCGGATGATCTGGATCTTCGACCATGACAGGTTGTTCATGCACGTCCTCTTCGGCCTCGCCATCCTCTTGAACAACTGGAGGAAGACGAGTGTTAAAGAGGTCATTCAAGCGGGTCATGTTGGCGTCTGTCTGAGCGGCCCTCTGTTGTATAGCAGTGATGCTAGTTTGGATGTTCATGAGAATGGCTTCCACGGTGAGCGGTTGCGGTTGATCTGCAATGACTGGTGGTCCCAAGGTGCTTGATGCAGAGGATGGAGTAGGCGATTCCGGAGATTCTGTTTCCTCAAGGATAGGAGACGAGGCTGATTGTAAAGTAGCGAGCAGGGAATGCGGTGAGTCCTCCGTAGTGACTGACTGGGCTTGAGATCTGACTAGCCTTTGAACCGGATTACGATGCAGACGTTCCCAAGCGGGTTTGGCTTTCTGCCTCGATACTTTCCTCAGCGGTGCAATGATTCAAAACCTTTGCTTGCAGAAAGTGAGAAAAGGCTAAAATAAGGGCCGTGCGGCAATTTTACTCTAAATGAAGGACTAAAATGAAAGCACAGTAGCTGTCGTCAGTGTTGCCCTTAGACTCTAAGACTAGAGGACAAGTCTGTCTTATAATGTTCGGACGTTGCCAGTGATCCTCAGAAATCTTTTCGAGGGTGTATCCTTACTTGAATCAACTAACACTAAGAGATGTCAAAACAGTCTAAGGCTTTGATTATTCCGTTTCTCGAAATTTCAACTTTTGAATTTGAAACAACTCGATGTAGATGACGTGATACCGAAACCGAGGCGGCATAGGCGGCACAGCGCCATAGCCTAAACGGTGTACATGCTTCGCATGATAACCGAGGCGGTTATAAGCATCATGGCATTCTCTCCGTCGTTCCTCATTTTCTGTTTGAAACCTCGATTGGGTAATAGGCAAAGACTTAGAAAGTTGGGATTTCCCAAAGTCTAATTGATCTAAGGATTTTTGAGAAAATGGTAACATGCATCATCAGGATGCATGACTCTTCATTGGGTCAAGCAGTGTCCTAATAAGCGTAAGACAGGTTTGAAAGAGAGAACCTAGGAGCCGCCCTAAACATGCTTTTACGCGAAATGGTATGTATGTACAGTGCATGCAATAGGGAAAGCAGTAACACGTAGGCAGTATATGGGGTTAGATGCAAATAGATCCTACCCTGTAGGTACCTGTCCTATTTTGGAGAGTTCTAGTGCTTTGTATATGCAAAGGCTGGTTTTGGCTTGTAACGGGTTCCTCGGACTAGAGCCAAGATATACCTCCCATTGCCCGCGTAATTGCAGAGCAACAGTCAAACGGTAGAATGACTCATCATCGTCGAAGGTTATTGGTCATTCAGGGTCCCCAGGCTCCAGTAAACCGTGCCGGATTGCCAAAACCATCCAACGAGGCTTATCCCACATCGATGCAAATGAGAATGCTAAAAAATTGATTAATGGAATAGAATCGCAAATTCGCAAGTGCTTTTTCAAATTTGACTCACTTTATTGATCAATACTTAGAAGAAACTACACGAGAGAACAATTGGGAAAGCCCCAGTCAGGATGGCCGGACGCGAGGTCCTGTTAAATCACCAATCCTTTCTTTAGCAACGTGAAGCTCACTATTTTGACAGGCTTTTGTGGGGTTGTTCTCAAGCGTATTAATTTTTAAGTATAGACCAATATTGGTTCGATCCCCAGCGAAGTCGCCACTGTGGGCATGCGTGCCCATTTTTCTTTCCTTGGGAAGGGATTTCGTTCCCCTCCTAAGAAGAGAAAATGCTGCCGGTTCACGGGAGCGCTTTTGAAGCTGGATGACAAGCGCTCACGAAGATACAGAGTCGCCACTTGGGTTTGAAGGTCCAACACCCAAGGAACCGTATCTTGAAGCATTTGCCGCGTTCCTTGATTTGAAAAAGTTAGAGTTAAGGAACCAGTCCGTCATAACCATATCTGGGTTCGGGAGCCAGGTTACGAAAGGGGAAGGTTTTTATGGCACCCCTCTCGCCCAATCCGGAGATCGGTCTCTACTTAGGCATTTGCGAAAATGTTGTTTGTTTGCGATTCTGTTTGATTAATCAATTTTTAACCAATTAGGGTGGGGGAATAGTTAAAGGGGATTAAAACTGTAATATGTTTGCAAAATGTGAAGATGGCATGGATGAATGAAATAACAAAGGATAAGAAATAACATTTAACACTGATTTCGAGATGCCAAAATAGCGCCTTGGTTTGAATTCATCACAAGCAATGGCCAACTTGCATGCACGGGAATCGTTGCATGCAAATTAAACCATCGCGTAACGCTCACAAACCATCGCGCGAGTGTTGACGTCCCACCAACAGGTTAAATTTTATCTCCTTCTGGGCTTTGGAAGGACCCGTGCACACCCAGGATAAAACCAACTAGTTCATATGTACTGGAAATAAATAATTATTACAATCAGAATGAATAGGAATAAGATGCAACCCTTAAACAGTGAGGGTTTTAAAACAGAGGCCAAAGGCCTAGCTGCTCATGCAAGGGCAGTTACTGGAAATAGCCAAACCATCACGCAATGGAGTCACATCGTCGCGCGATTGTTCTGACTGGACTTCCAGGAATTACTTTGCATGCCTGGGCTCTGAAACATATTCAGAAGCCATCCAGGGGCATTCCAAAATAAATAGGTAAGTAAATTGAACTAGCCTACATATTTTTTATATGCAACACAGTAGAATATACTGGATATTATTTGACGAGAAGACATGAAATCATATAAACACATATGCACCAGGATCCCATCCCCACGAGCACCTTATCACGCGAAGGAGAACCATCGCGCGATGGAGCGGGTGTCTCGCGCGTGGGTTTGCCTGTCCGCAGTAACTTGTAACTTTGCTGACTTTAGGACCAGGACTAGTATTGATTACCAGCCTTAGCCCTGTCAGGCCCCCTCAGGGGTCAAAACAGTAAGCAGTAAAATTTATACCTTTGCTTGGATGCCTCGAGAATGGCTTGAATGAGATGATATGGCTTGGGATGTGATTGAGTGCATGTAATTTGAGTGAGAGGGGAATGTGGGCTTGTGCTTCTTTCTTCTCTCTTGGGATTTTTTTTGGTAACCCTTTGGAAGATGAACCATGGGGGTTATTTATAGGAAGGGAGGGTTTGTTGGTGGTGATGCAAGGCAATGCAGCCAGCCAACAAGGCTGGCAGCACTTACTTGGTGGAGAAGTAGGGTATGAAGGTTGATGGGAGAGTGGGGGAGAGGTGGTGCAAGGGTGGCCCTGCAAAACGCAGTTCAGTCGACGAAATGGGGTTACACAGGCCTGAGGACCTCTGATCATCACAAAATCCAGCTGGAGAAAGGTGGATATGACAGGTGTTTGACCATCGCGCGATGGAGTGAAACCATCGCGCGAGTGTTCTAGCTTCCCCGCGATGGTCAACAGTCAAAAGTTTGACTTTGACCACCACCTGGCAAGTAAAGCATCGCGTGATGGACCCAGTGGGTCGCGCGAGGGTCAAACCTTCAGTCGAGGTTTGGATTTAAGGGTTTTGGGATTAAGGATTGGTTCCACACATACTAAGCTCAAACCATTTCATTCTCTCAAGACTGTTTTCAACCTGACTCATCATCGGGGAAACAATAAACTGAAAAAGAAGTAAAACGATTGGGAAATCGGATTGGGGTGTCTACAAAAAGTCTGAAGTATCTTGTGTCATTTGTTTGGATTCAAAGGCTTCCTCTATAGACATGCATTGATTGTTCTCCAAATTTGTGGCCTTTCCACTATCCCATGTCAGTACATTTTGAAACGGTGTACTAAAGATGCCAAGAGTAGATGTTTAACTGGATAATCATCTGAACATGTGCAATCTAGGGTGCAAAGATACAATGATTATGTCAACGGGCAATGAAATTGGGGGAAGAGGGTACCTTATCCCAAGAGAGCTACAATTTTACACTTCATGGGCTGGGAAAAAAAATTGGGAAGTAAAAATTGAAGTCCTAAACAAATCTCCACACAGAAATCAAACACAAAAATTACAAATTGCTAAAAAAACACGGGGAAAATGCTTTATATAACAAAACCACACATGCACCACGAATGACAAACGGAAAAGAGATGAGAAGCTAAAAATCGAAGTTCTATATAAATCTCTACACAGAAATCAAACAAAAGAATTACTAAAAAAAAAGCTCTGAAAACTTTAAAAAATAAGCCTCAACCATTCCACACAGACGAATTCAAGACACAAGAAAAACCACTCTGGCCAACAACCTAAAAATCACAAA
>BPLS01021806.1:0-25766 GCA_019656275.1 Rhododendron kiyosumense | reverse complement strand
CATAGACCGTCTAGCATCGGCAAAGGTGACTCACAAGTTGCCATCAAGTGAACTCAAATCCAGCCAACCTAGAAAAGCAATCTCTAAGGCTTCTGGCACTGAGAACAAGAAGCCGGGTACTGAGAAGGTCAAACATTTGGATAAAAAAGAAAGCCCCAGTAAATCAAATGGATCACTATCTGCTGCCTCTGTTGGCCATAATAAAACGGATGTTGATAATCCCATACTAGCATTACCGGCCACTGAACAAGCAACTCAACCTTCTGATGCCATTGATGGCCCTAAAAACATTGAACAGGTACGTAGAATGTCCTCAATTGAGGAAAATGGAGACAAGGATCTGCCCGGCAAGTCTTTGGAGGATAAGACCTATGGAACGAATTCACCTAAGGGGAACTTTTCCACGCCTATTCAAGATCATTCTGCACAACTGGATTATGTGAACGGTGATAATCACTCAATAGCTTCTAATGGCCGTGCTCAATTTTCCCCCGAAGTCACTGTACATTTCTTTCCATCGTCACCTAAGAAAGCTTTGAACACTGCTACCTTGCCCATTGGTAAGAATAATGTGGCAAAGGAACAATTTGATATCTCACCTGGACTAACTGTCGTACAAGTGGCGACACCACCACCAGAAGATGAAATGACCACACTTAACCACTCCCGGAAAAAGTGGAACAGTGGTGAGCACTCTCCTAAAGCTATGAAAGGATTCAAAAAACTTCTCTTTTTTGGTCGGAAAAGCAGGAGCCAACCAACAAATTGAAGTTACATAGTGATGTTGATACTTGCTTGATGCTCATGTTTACACACCGCTTCATTATTCCCCCAGCTTCAAGAAATGGAGGAAGAGCAAAAGTCACCCTTGAAATTGATGGATTGTCAAGCCAATGCATTTCTTTTGGCTGCCACAGACAATAAGGCATTGAGTGTTGCTGCCATTGAGTTTTCGTAGTTAGTGAGCTTGTAAGCATTTTTTGTTGAGTATGTTGAATTCCGAATGGATATACCCTGAGAATCTGTTTGTATCATATGTTAAATCCTGTAATTCTGATCTTTGTTCTGTGAAACCCCTGTAATGTCCATTATGTACAGTAGAAACTTTATTCTTCCTTTGTGTATTATTTGGTTCTGTGCAGCTATTTTGAAACAATTTTTTCCCTCCTGGTTGGTTTGTGTACTGAATCTTGAGAATTTGCAATTTGGACGTGCCTTTAATCCTATCTGTCCCTTATCTTTCCTTGGTATATGCTGCTTTATTGAACAGTCTTGTTATGTCCTGAATCAGGAGAAATGGCAATGTTTGACGTGTGGAGATTCCTTAAACAAATCGTGCCAACAAATTCAAAGCCATATTTGTGGCTCGTTGGTTTCCTTACTGGCAATAGAGTGATAACATCTGCTGCAATATCTACCAAATAGAATTTTCTCGACAATAGTCCATGTATTAAATCTCCTTAGAAACAGATTATCTACAATGCTACCAAACATTGCTGAAAGAACAATTACAGCATCAAATTTATGGCACAATCTAGCGACAGAAAAACAAATCAAAACCACCGCATCCACTTATGAGGAGTTCTGTCATTGGGATTGCTCTTCTTATGCTCTTCCTTGTATTCGGTGAATGTGGCCACTAATTCATCATAGTCTGGAAGCTTTGGGTGTACATTGGTCGACTGGGAACTCAAAGAGTTGTTTCGTAAAAGTCTTCTTCCACTATAAGTCCTGCGCCATGAAACGTGTAATTTCCTCAATATGGTTTGATTTTTCATTTTGTCCTTATGGCGTGGCCCATCTAGTTTTCCATACACCCCGTCTGTTTTGATTGAAGCACCGTGTCTCGGTGATGAAGTGTTCTTCCCATTACACTTATAAATCAAACTCCCAGGACTGAACATAGATAATTTCGACCCAATTTTCCACAATGTAGCCTTGACTTTTGAAGCTTCTCTTTGATCATTTCCCTTGGAATTCAAGGGCTTACGTCGTGGCGCAGGTTTTTTCTCACCCTTGGAATTCAAGGATTCACGTCGTGGCACAGGTTTTTTCTCACGCATTTGATCAGGCCTCAGGGGGATATTGTACTCTCTAGCTATTTCTAAAGTCATTTCAATCTTCACATCATTTGATAGTGATTTACCTCCAAGGTTGTACTTCATTTGGGTGTTCACAAAATTCCCAGGTAGTAATTTCACATTTGTTCTCTCAAAATCAGCACCAAAATGCTTTTTGAACAGCATTCTTATCTGGTGTAGCTCCGGCAATTCACCACATCTTGAGGCAGCATATACCAAACTTGAAACTGCTTCAACAACTTCATAAGATAACCTACTCCAACCATCAGTGATCAGTCAGAACATAAAAACAGTAATTAAACAACAGAAATTCCACATCTGTGAAAAATCAGGAATGCATACCTTTTGCGGCTGCTAATTTCACCAAGATTGGTTTGGACAGTGTAACTAAATTGGCCAATTTGACCGTACGCAGACAATACACACTCGTTATTATGCAGCTTATTAACCTATATTTCGGGACAAAATATTTTGGTATGTCAACAGATTGCATGAAATGGAAGTACAATTTATGTGTGTAGCTCAAGTGAGAACTGGTACCCTGGCTATAGCATCATCATATTGGCCAGACTTGAGTAGTTGAGCAATATCAGCTCGTGATTGCCTTATAATTGCCGCTCTCCTATTCTTCTGAATATACAGTTGAGTTCGAGCTTCATTGATCAAGTTTTCGCTGAGAAATACAATAGATGCAACTGGTGAATACCTTTTAGGTGCGTATATAAGAATCTTGTTTGTTTTAAGGAAACAATTTAACAGTTGAAATCAATAAAGTGGCAAACCTTGGTTAACAAGTTAAATCAGTCAAATGGACTTAGAACAATAACAGCTTATAGTTTATACTACTCAAAACAATCAATCGTCTAAAAGTCTCAAATCAAATCAAGTTATTTGGCTCTACATGTGTCGAAAAAATATTTCGACTTGCCAAGAGGCCTTCAGCCCAACGGCATCAGGGGTGTACTTGAGTGCTAGGAGGAAGGAGGTCAGGAGTTCAACTCCTCCCCCAAAGCGCTAATCTAACTATTCTAACAATACTAACTTTCACTGATCCAAAAATAGTATTGAGACATAATGGATTTACGGACATATCAAGAGGACTAAAGAAATTTATGGAGAAACAGAAGTCTAGCACCAAAAGAAACAAGGAAAGGTAAAACTGGCATTATATGTGTTTTTATTTTTGTACCATTTTTTCCTCCATCTTGAATCTTTGATCTTTCCAAACACATCTATTACCAGTGTTTCGTTCTTTATCATCATCACAGTTGCCCTTGGGAATCCAAAGAAGAAGAAGGAGATGGAAGGCAGATAACACAAAACCAGAAAAGGCTATGGCAGGTCAGACTGGAGGAGATAACAAGGTCTCATAAGTCTACCCACAAATGTGACACACACGCGTATATATAGATTATATTGAACCTTAATACTTGGTCACAATTTCATTGTTATTTAACACAGAAAGGAATATACTATAGTGATTCTAGGATTATAATAGTACAGTAAGAATGGCCCTGGAGAACTGTAAAAGCTCCAAATGAAAATCGTTACGGATACTATATGGTAATACCAAAAGATCGATATGGATCTGGATGAAACAAGTGTCCCTTAATTATTTACACTATCTGATTTAAACCAATTTAATTAATTCCTGAAAAACTTCCTAATGATATATTTCTTTTGAAAATAAATTATTTTTGAGTAATACTTTTTATTGCTCCCATATATATGAGTTAGTTTTGATTTTTCCCCTATTCTTTCCCATTCATTTTTTAAGTTGTTATAAGCATTACATATGTTTACAAGTCAACCCTGACCAAATCAACAACAACCTTTAAAAAAAAAAAAAAAAAGAATGATTTTGTTGCATCAAGAACATGTCTATGCCGTCTATACTATATAATAACGAAAAATTCATGAGAAGTGCTTTGGACGCGACAATTGCACTTAATTCCTCATAGTTGTTGAAAAAAAATATCAGTTTTCTTTAAAGGTGACTTGAGTAATGTTGATATATGTATATATTTCACATGAACTCTTTCGAAAACATCTCTTTCGCCAGTCCAGTGCATTTGGTGTAAACATTTTCGGGGGCTTCCATGGGACGGTATGCAAACTTTCAAGGCCTAGTAAGTGTGATGGCATCGTTTTATCCAACGAATCCAGGTGCTGGATTGTCTCTTTGGATGCATAAATATCCTACGTTGTATGTCTTTATGATGTCACTCATTGATGACTCTGAAAATATTTAGCAAGAGTTCCATAGAATGTTCTCAATTGAGAAAAAATGGAGATAAGGATCTGCCGGGAGAGTCTTTGGAGGATAACAGCTGTGGTAGGAATCCCCCAAGGGGAACTTTTCCATGCCTATTCAAGATCGTTCTGCACAACTGGATTATGTGAAAGGTGATAACGAGTCGACAGCTTCTAATAGCCGTGCTCAATTTTTTCCTGAAGTTACTACATTTTTTTCCGTCATCACCGAAGAACTTGCACACTGGTAAGGCTATGAGGTGAAGGAACCATTTGATATTCTGCCTGGACTATCTGTCATACAAGTGGAAACACCAACAGTCACAAGAGGATGAAATAATGACACCTAACCACTCACGGAAAAAGTGTAACAGCGGTGGACACTCTTCTAAAGCTACAAAAGGATTCAAAAAGCTTCTCTTTTTTGGTCCGAAAAGCAGGAAGTAGCCAACAATTTCAAGGTAGGGATCAATGTTGATGCTGGCTCGAATGCTTATGTTTACACTTTACACACCACTTCATTATTCCCCTGCTTCAAATTGCAGAAGAAAAGGAAAACCTACCCACGGAAATCGATAGATTTTCAAGCCAATGCATATGTCTTTTGGTTGCTACGCACAATAAGGCATCGAGTGTTGCTGCCATGAGTTGTCATAACCATTTCTGAGCGTGAAAGTTAGTGAGTTTGTAAGCAGTTTTTGTTGATTACGTTGAAATCCAAATGGATATCCCCTGAGAATTTCTTTGTATCATACGTAAATCATAATTCTTATCTTTGTTTTTGTATTTGTGAAACCCCTGTAATGTCCCTCGGTACAACACAAGCTTCTTTCCTCCTTTGCTTATTATTTGGTTCTGTTCAGAAACTTGTCTTCTGCCTATTTTTAGCCCTGTGCAGCTATATCCGAATAATTTGTTCCTCCTGGTTTGTGTACTGAATCTTAAGAATTCGCAATTTGGACATGCCCTTAATCTCATATACTCATACTTCCTTAGTATATGCTGCTATATTGAACAGCCTAGTTATGTGCTGATCATCAGGAATGGTAATGTTTGATCCGTGGAGATTGTTTAAGCGAATCTTGGCAACAAATTCAAAGCCATATTTTCGGATCATTGGTCTCCTAACTTACTGGTAAAGGAGTTGTAACATCTGCTGGAAGTATCTACCAAAAAGAATACATTTTTAAAATTTCCCGAGAAACAAATTACAGATAATATTATTGACAAAGAAAAATTACAGCATCCAATCTGTGGCAAAATCTAGTAACAGAAAAACGAATCAAAACCGCCCCTTCTCCTTATGAGTAGTTCTGTCATTGGTATTGCTTTCCTTGTACTCTGAGAATGTGGCCACTAGCACATCATAGTCTGGAAGCTTTGGGTGGGCATTGTTTGACTGAGAATCCGAGTCTTCATTCCGTAAAAGTCCTCTTCGACTATGAGTCTTGGGCCTTGAGAGGCCTAGTTTCATCAACATGGTTTGATCAGTCATTTTGTTCTTCCGACCTGATCCATCAAGTTGCGCATACACCCCGTCTGTTTTTATCGAAGCATCGCGTCCCTGTGGTAAATCATTAGTCCTTGTACACATACGCATCAAACTCCCAGGATCGAATGCAGAAAATTTCAACCCAATTTTCGAGAACTTAGCCTTGGTTTTTGAAGGCTGCCTTTGATCTTCCTCATTGGTATCCAAAGATTCATACTGTGGCACAGGTTTTTCCGCAACAATCTGATCAGGCTTCAGGGGGATCTTGCACTGTCTGGCTATTTCGCTTATGATTTCAACCTTCTCATCATCTGATAGTGATTTGTTTCCAAGGTTGTACTTTATTTTGTTGTTCACAAAATTCCCTTGTTGTAATTTTACACTTGTTTTCTCAAAATCGGCACCAAAATGCTTTTTGACCAGGATTCTTATCTGGCGTAGCTCCGGCAATTCGCCACATTTTGAGGCAGCAAATACCAAACTTGAAACTGCTTCAACAACTTCATAAGTCAACCTACACACGAACCATCAACCAAAACATAGAAAACAGTCATTAAACATCACAAACACAACATATATTATGAACTTATGATCAATCAGCAACGCATACCTCCTCCGGCTGCTAATTAAATTGATATTGGTATGAACAGTGTCACAGAATTTCTCAATTTGACCGTATGCAGACAATAGACACTCGTTCTGATGATGTTGGTCAACCTATATTTTGTAACAAAAAATGTTAAAATGTCAATAGATCACACGAAATGGAAGTGCTATTTACATGTAGCTCAAGTGAGAACTCTTACCCTGGCTATAGCGCCATCATATTCGCCAGACATGAGTAGTTGAGCGATGTCGGCTATCGATTGCCTTGTGATTGCCTCCCTCCGAACCTTCTGAGTGTACAGTTGACTTCGAGTTTGTTTGATCAAGTTTTCGCTGAACATCACAAAGGATACAACAGGTGAATATTTTGTAGGTGCACATATAAGAATCTTGTTTGTTTTATGGAAACATTATAAGTATTCAAAGTCAAATCAATCAAATGGACTGGACTTAGACCAACAACCGTTTGTTCACTCCCAGAACCTTCCCCCCCTCTCAGCACGGTTTCTTACAAGTTCTCTCTCTACTTACTACCCTAGAAACCTCCCTCAAAACTTTTACCGAACAAGTCATTTTACAGACATGTTAAGGAAACATAGAAATAGAGAAGCAGAAGCAGAAGCCTAGCTAGTACCAACAGAAACAAGGAAACGTAAATGATTGTATTATGGGTGTGTTTTGTACCACTTGTTCCTCCATCTTGAATCTCTTATCCGTCCGAACACATCTATTACCAGTGTTTCCTTCTTTATTATCACCATAGTTGCCATTGGGAATCCTGAGAAGGAGGAGGAAGAGGAGGTGGTGGAGGTGGAGGAGGAGATGGAAAGCAAATAAGACAAAATGGCTATGGAGGCTGAGACTGGAGGAGATAGTAAGGTCTAAGACTACCAAAATTGTAGCACATATATATATTGAACCTAAATATTCGGTCTTGACTTAGTATATTAACAAAAATACGATTATTTTATTATTTTTTATTTTTAAAGACAGAAACGACTAATTCTATGCTGATATTAAACTTACATTAGAGCATCTCGAAGAGAGGTGGTAAAACTTGAACGGAGACTACATTTAAAAAAACCATGTCAACAAAACATGCTCCAAGGAAGGTAGCGCTTGCTACCCCTACACCCCTCTTTCTCTGTCTCTCAAAGTATGAAGACTTGGAAGGGGCTCTTTCAAACTGCGGTCTCATCAAATCTATTACTAATTATGATTGGTGAACTAGTTAATTTCTTTATCAAAGTCGGTCTTTTAAAATGAAACAAGTAATTAAAAAATAAAAAATAAAAACTTAATGGTGAGCCTATTACAAGTGGCTCTTCAACTTGTCGCATGTGCGGTGTAAAATTGTACGACCTCCCTTGAAGATGCTCGTACGTAATAACTGAGAGTGGCCTTAGAGGGCTGAAAAATCTCCAAGTAGAGTATCTCTTAATTGATTTAGGGTATGTTTCACTAACTATAATAAGTAGTCAAATATTTTGAATTAAATGTGATGTATTGTGAGAGAATGACGTTTCTCGTAAAATTGAAAATAAGTACTTAAAAAAATCTTAGCGGAACGGAGTCACATTATCTAAGTTTATTCCAATTTCATAAACTCCAAATAAAAGTTCCTAAATGACATCTCTCGGATTGTCAAGATGCCTTCGGCCAACTGAAGGAGTCAAACCCACAGATGTTGACTCCCACCTCGATGTTGGCCCAACGGTGGAAGGAGTGAATAACCGGAAGGAGTCAACATTGAGGTGGGCAGTGAAGCCGTGGAAGTGGAAAAAGGAGATGAAATCATGGATGAGGTGGTGGAGGCTTTGAAACAATCCATCTTAATCGGTTTTCTATTTTTCTAAATCGTGCCCGAACCAAGCTACTAAAAAAACCGGAACCAATTAAACCGCCAGTTCGATCTAGATTTACATATTAACGGTTATTTTCTAACCCCTAAATCGAGCAAACATGGTCTTAGAGGTGGAAGATGGGTAAGTGAATATGGCCTCGAGACCGTGCCCTTTCAAGGTACAGCTGATCCTCATCCAAATCTGCTATCACTATATAGTATTAGAGCATCCGCAATATAATAATCAAAAGTGAATAATCAAAACTTGCCACGTCAGCTTTTGATTATTCATTTAGAAGGTTGTTAAAGTTAGCAATGTGAACTCCCACATTGTTACTTTTGATTATTCAAAAGCCCAAATTTGATTATTGGTTAGGAGGTTGCTAACTTTGATTATTACAATGTGAGCACTTTTTTAAACACACATTGCTAACTTTAGTAATCTTTTAATTTTGATTATTACATTGCGGATGCTCTTAGAGGACGACTATTTATGAGAAGACTTCTGAAAATCCCATTTCACGAGCCTTCAACGTATCCACTTAATTAGTATGGATTTGTACATATGTGAACACGTATTACAGAGAAGAGATCCCTTCCCCTACTTAATTTAAAAAGTGATGAATCTAGATAGAGAATGCATCACCAAATTTGGGACACATTATATTTTTTTCGAGAAAAATATGTGATCGCCATTAAGCCAATTATAAAGGAATTTGAGGAAAATAGTTGACCCAGGAGATAAAGTCATTCTCCAGCTTATGTGGGTACTTTTTGCATTTTAAAATGTGCATCACCTCCCCTTAATTTTGCTAGAGTAGAAACTTTTTATGTGAAAATAATGGATTTTTTTTTTTTTTTTTTGCAACACAGAATATAATGAATGTTGGCGTGCTATGTGTTGGGGTTTTCCCACGTCGTTGAATGGACTTGGAAAATGGAAAGAAAAAGTTAATTAGCTTTGGACAGTGGAGAGAATTTGATGCGTTTTGGTCAATGGCAGTATGTGACTTTACATTGGGAGCTCCAAAGGTCTCCTTCAAGAACCTTCTCGTTGTGCTTTATATATTGTTCATCTCTGCATACATATATATGGGTTCAGGCAGACCGAGAGCACAAAGAAAAAGAGATATATAGTACTGTGTGTGAGAGGACAGCTCCTTCGAGAGTTGCCGGGTATACTGGTCGTGAGATGAGAGGAGAATATATGCAATGGCGGATTCAAAAATTGAAGACAAAAGGGGCACTATATGAATCACAAGTTTGAAATTTTTTTTTCCAATCAAGCACAAAACTATTTTTTAAGTCCAAGTTTTAGGGGTTGTAGAGATGCGTTTTTTTGACTATATTCAAAATCACAAATTCACTTCACATGCAAACAACATAAATTTGAAGATATCCAAACCATAAGATGAAATGCCTAGCAATTAAAATAGGAATCAAAGTTGTAAATCTCACAAAACACATATAATTAATGGATTTTGAAAAATAAATACAAACAATAGAACGATTGACCGTGTAGATCCATGATCGGGACAAAGAGTTATTTTGATAGAGAAAGTTAAGCACATTGATTAAGGAATTATTTTCATACTTTTTGAGAATTTCTAAATGTCAATGGGGCACCAAGTGCAAATTTTAGGAGTTAAATGAAATAATATTAGATACTAATTGGGGTAAAATCACAAGAAATGAAAAGTCTAGGGGGTCACGTGACCCTTCTAGATTCAACGTGCATCTACCCCTAAATAGATGAGAGGGAAAAATGGAGGTACGGGGGTGAGTGAAAGTCATTGTGAAAAGTCATAGTGTAAGGACTCAAGAGCTCGATAGTAATTTTTCATCGTACATTGTAATCTTCTAGCCATCGGGAACGAACCATGTAACTCTTAATTGTGTGTTTCTTTTGTGTGTTTATTTTTGTTACGTTTCCGTTGCGAGTGGGGTCGGAATTTCCCAACACTATTAGAAATTTCAGAAAAGCTATGTGCACAGCAGCTGTGCACATACGCCTTTTTCTCCCGCCTCGGTTCCCGCAAAGATGATCGGAGCCGCTCATTTTGTTCAAAATTTGTCGTTTAAGGTCTCTGTAAAAAATGAGATTCGTTCGATATCGTTAGAGGCGTCAACAAAACACCCAAAATCACTTCAGAATTTAGGCTAAATTCTGAAGTGATTTTGGGTGTTTTGTTGACGCCTCTAACGATATTGAACGAATCTCATTTTTTACAGAGACCTTAAACGACAAATTTTGAACAAAATGAGCGGCTCCGATCAATTTTGCGGGATCCGAGGCGGGAGAAAAAGTGATATGTGCACAGCTGCTGTGCACGTAGCACAGCTCTAGAAATTTAGATGCGTGAGAAGTGCCTTAAGGACAACATGTGACCCGTACGTGTCCCCTGATTAGAGCATCCACAATGTAATAATCAAAATTAAAAAGTTGTTAAAGTTAGCAATGTTTGCTCAAAAAAGAGCTCACATTGTAATAATCAAACTTAGTAACCTCTTAGCAACTCATCAAATCTTGGCTTTTGAATAATCAAAACTAACAACATTTTACCAATAATCAAATCTAATGGCCTTCATATTTTCTCTATCAAGTACACCCATGATTACATAAAAACATTCTCTCTCTCTTCCCTTTTTTCTCTCTCTCCACAATGTTTTCAGAAACTTTAAAAAAAAAAAACCAGTATTTACAAAAAAATACTTTTGTTGTTTTTACACAAAAACTGTTTTTTTAAAACTGTTTTCTTTTTGAAAAAAAAAACTATTTTCAAAAAAAAAATCACTTAACTATTTTCTTAAAAAAAACTATTTTTAAAAAAAAAGTATTCAAATTATTGTAAAAAAATTAGAATTTTGTAGTTTAAAAAGGTGATGTGGCAAGTTTTGGTTATCCAATTTTGATTATTACATTGTGGACCTTTACATTGCTAACCTTAACAATGTCTTAAATGGATAATCAAAAGATGATGTGGCAACTTTTGGTTATCCAATTTTAATTATTACATTGCGGATGCTCTTAGACACAATATTTATAATACTTAAAAAATTCAGTAGTTTTAATTGCCAGAACATAACTATCTTTTTCGAAATTATATAGAAGATTCAATTAGCGAAGGCAACACCGATTACGATTAATTTCTTGTATGTGCCATCATCAATTTGTGATATAAAAGAATGTTTATTTTGGCCAACATATCAAACGATCTTTCGGATTGTGTGGATTTTAAATGCCGCAATCAAAACGAATTATACTGGCTAAATGTCAAATACTTTCGCCGTCACTTTTTAAATGTCTATCGCAGTTCTGCGTACTATAAAAAAATCAATAACTCTCTTCCGGTACTAAAAAATTGTGAACTTAAAAGTACTTGGCTATATAACGTGGAAGAAATCTCAAAAATGGACATCCAATAACATCTATTATCAGATGTTTAGGCACAATAACAATAACATAATATAAGAATAGATATGACAGGAAGACACGTATGATACTGGGAGTTGACCTTATCCGGAAAGTGTGCAGGTTCCCTCGTAGCAATCAAAATGGTCGATCAATCAGGCCATGGAATTGGAGTTTGGTATCCCGTGATTTTTGAGATTGTGTAGATTCTTTTTTTAAAAAAATATCAAAACGAATCTTGCCGGCCAAATGTCTTTATTTAACTTGGATATAAGAATATTAAATATTTATTACTTCTATTGCATCGCTGATGTGTAACATTAATTTTTTTTTTTTTTCCCTCGGATGTGTAACATCAATATTACACAATATAAGTCCTATTGAAATCTTAATATCTTATCATCATATTACATCATGGACTTGGGGACCCTGCCGGACGTTGGGGTTAGCAGGGGTGTTGTCCGGGCAAAAAACACGCCGTTTTGTGCTTGGAAAAGTTCCCTTTTATACTAGTCTGTTCGACGTTTGCAACCCATGGACAAGATACTAATGGTTTTTTTATTTTTCTTCGGGTTATTTCGGGTCTCATAAAGATTATTCAAATTGCTTATTATTTTTAAAATATTTTTATGGGTTCCTAAATAATAATAAAAACTAACTGAATCCGTTATCGGTAAAGGCTGTTTCAAAATTCATAAGAATTCTGAAATTCTAAAACAGCCTTTACTGATGATATTGGATTTTAAGAATAATATTTGTGAAACCCAAAAAAAATCAATAAATTATTAATCAAAAAGGGGAATAAAGGGATGGCCAACCGGGGACCTATCCCAAGCACAAAACGGGGTCGTTTTTGCAAGGACAACACCCCTACGGCCAGCAGGGTCCCAAAATCGATTACAGTATATAGCTCTAGGATTGTGATTAAACTGTAATAAAAACTAGAACTGTTTGCGGCAATAAAAAAAAGCTGAAAATCAGCTTCCAAAGTATCGCGCATATCTTTCCTAGGTATCAATTTGATTTGTACATGGCTTGAAATTAACAATCCAACGTATCGCATTTCTTTCCTAGCTAGGTATATGCTGTTTTTTTTGTTGAACAAGTCTTGGTATATGCTGAATCATGAGAAACGGAAATCTTTGGATGTGTAAAACTTGTTCAAACTCAAAGCCATGTTTGTGGGTCGTTTGGCTGCATTATTTACTGGTACATCTGCTGCAAGTATCTACCCAAATGGAGTTTTCTCGACCGTATTTGATCTACGCGTAAAAATTTCCTAAGAGATGTCTCTATAATACTAGAATAGAGCGAAATTTTAAAATGTTGAACCATATAAACGAGAACCACCTTTACGTTTGTCCGACTATTTGTTTCTATTAAGATTGTAGCTGCACGATCAAAAAGTGGTCATAAAAATTAATGAAAACAAGTCCAAGAACAAATCTTTAAGACTTCATCTCTCCTCAATTTCACACGTTTTCTTTACGGGTTTTTTTTTATTAAAAAAAAGGGAATTGTCATGACCAAATCTGCTCTCTGCCTTGATTTATTTGTCTTAACATGTGTTACGACTGAAAACGTTCAAGAAACAAATAACGTATAACCTGACGACAAGGAACGTTGAGCAAGTATGGTTGAAAGGGCGTGCCAAGACCGTGTCATGGTCTACAGGAAAAGAGGACCGTAGGGCCTTGCTTCTGACTTCCGTGCAAACGACTGCATCACAATCCTTTGGAAAAGGTCGTGAAAATTTGATTCAATGATGCTTTGCTCATGAAGGACTTTAACAATTCAATGAATACCAATAATTAAACAAAAAAAAAAACAAACAAACAAACTGAATGCCACTTGTATTACCGTGGATAAAGTGACAAAAGTACATGAACTAGAAAGAAAATAAACTAGAGCTCTCTAATATCGGAATTAGGAGCCTTTGATGAAAGGAAATAAAACAAAGTTGCGAAAAAACTGAAGTGGTAAAAAGCTAAGAAGCCAAGATAATGGACTGGAATTTGAATATCGAGGCGCGGAGCCCTTGTCCTGCGCTGCCTTCCCCTATTTATAGCAGTGAATATCCTGAAAAAACAGCAGATAAGGCTCTAGTAGTAGCGATCCACGATCTAACTCCTACCAATGGCACGGCACAAGGCACTGGCACACTAGACACGCACAGCACAACCCATTTAACACCTCTACCTGCCCCTGATCTTGCGTAACCACATCCTATAATCCAGGGTCTTGATGCTACTTGTCGACTCAATCCACTTGCAATCAACGGCCATGCGCGATCAACCAAACCACACCTGGCCCAACCAAAATGAGGCCCAAATGAGTTTTCTTTTGACCCGCTAACCTAATGGGCCATGCTACCACATAACCCACCCCTTAGAACCCAACAACTTTGCCAAAAACAGGTGTAAACAACAAGAAAGCAAATATTCTTACTTAATATGGGTTTAAGAAGAATTGTCCCTTTCATGGACCAACAAAAATACATAAAATCTATTTGAGTAGAGTTCACAATTGTTTTTATCAGCAAAAGTCAAGTCATAAAATTAAAAGTCTCAATGGAGCTCCGAATCCTTCGTTAGTTAGAG
The DNA here is from genome assembly GCA_019656275.1 of Rhododendron kiyosumense. Lineage (NCBI taxonomy): Eukaryota > Viridiplantae > Streptophyta > Magnoliopsida > Ericales > Ericaceae > Rhododendron > Rhododendron kiyosumense. The sequence continues at coordinate 11,479 of BPLS01021806.1, read as the reverse complement.
TGGATGCGTGCTTTTGGCACGGACATTTGCTAGTCTATAATGTTATCAAACAGTCTTGAAAAAACGCAAAACATTTCAGTCAAAACAACCGCATCCACTTAGAAAGAGTTCTGTCATTGGAATTGCTCTTCATGTACTCTTCCTTGTATTCTGTAAATGTGGCCACTAATTCATCATAGTCTGGAAGCTTCGGGTGCACATAGCTTAACCGAGGCTTCAAGTCTTCGTTCCGTTCGAGTCTTCTTCCGTTATAAGTCTTGCACCTTGGAAGGCCTTCTTTGATCAACATGGTTTGATCACTCATTTGGTTCTTATAAAGCGATCCATCGTGTTGTCCATACGCCGCGTCTGTTTTGATTGAAGCACCACGTCTCTGGGCTAAATTCTTCTTCACATTATTATTACCCTTAGAGCTCACAGTCCTATTCTGTGAACCCAAACCCTTAGCCACATTCCTCCCATTGACATCTTCAGTCCTTGATGACTCGTCTTCAGGGTCGTCGAGGTAGACAGTCAACGTGTCTTGAATTGGAGGTGAACTTTCTGATGAAATATCATTAGGATCACACCGTTTTGAAATCAAATTCCTGGAACCCGACTTGGAAATTTTCGATCCAATTCTCCACACCATATCCTTGATTTTTGAAGCTTGCCTTCGATGCTTCCCATTGCTATACCTAACATCTCCGATTCTCGAATCCAAAGATTCATATTGTGGCACAAAGTTCTCTTGACTTATTTGATCAGGCTGCAGGCATTGAGTGCACTCTCTGGCTATTTCGCGGGTCATTTTAAGCTTCACATCATCCGATACGGAATTATTTCCTAGGTTGTATTTTATCTGGGAGTTCACAAAATTCCCAGGTTGTAATTCCACATTGACTCTCTCAAACTCATTACCGAAATGTTTTCTGAACAGAGATCTTATCCGGTTCAACTCTGGCAATTCGCCACATCTTGAGGCAGCAAATACCAAACTCGAAACTGCTTCAACAACTTCATGAGACAACTTACTGCAGCCATCAACCAAGACACAAGAACAGTCATTATTAAGTACCACAAATTCTAAAAACGCGATGAATAAGAATGCCACAATGCATACCTCCGGCTGCCAATTTCACGGAGATTGGCATGGACCGTTTCATAGTAGATATCGATTTGATTGTATGCAGATAAAATACACTGGTCATTATGCAGCTGGTCAACCTACATTTTTAAGACGAGATTTTAGAATGTCAAGAGATTGCATGAAATGGAAGTACTTTTCTATGTGTAGCTGAAGTGAGAACTTTTACCCTGGCTAAAGCATCATCATGTTGGCCATACATGAGGAGTTGAGCGATATCGGCTCGTGATTGCCTTGTAATTGCCTCCCTTCTGTTTTTCTGAATCAACAGTTGGCTTCGAGCTCGGTTGATCAAGCTTTTGCTGATGAACATTACCATGCATACAACTGGTTAGGTTAAGTACGCAAGAGTCTGGTTTTCTTTTTTCATGTGAACATTGACATAGAAGAAATAATTAGAGTTGATGAGTAATAGAATTTCATATAAATGCTCTTTATTTTACAAATCTGTTTGGTTAATACAAGTTGATTTTCTGATACGTAAAATCAAGAAAACATAACCAGTCCCCAATAGCTACTCAAATGGGCAGTTTGTTTAGACCAGTAATTATTTGCACTACTAAAAAGAATTAAGGGCCTGTAAAAGTATGAAATCAGAACAAGCTATGTGCAGGCAGATCTGCAGTCTAATTTTGTGCTTCTCCATAAAATTGACGTATACAGGCGCAAAACACAGAGAAACGATATGTACACAGCCACCAACCACAACCCACTCACTTGCGTGTAGGCCCCAGCCAGTGTGGGTCCCATATTCTTATGTGTGGGGCACGCATATATGTGAAAGGGTTGGAGTTGGAGTTTTAGCGGTGGTCGTGCGTAGCACTGCTGGCAAAACATTTCAAGAGTACGTAACGAATTTACAGACATAAAAAGTGGAATATAGAACTGGAGAGAAACAGAAGAGTTAGTAATGTCTAGCACCAAACGAAGCAAGGAAACGTAGAAGAAAAGGGAAAAAGGTTGGTATTATGTATGCCTTAATTTACCACTTTTTTCTCCATCTTGAATCTTTCAACCATCCAAACACAGTGTTAAACGCGTCAATTCCGATCGTTTCCCTCCTTTCTCTCTCTCTGTATTTGATCATCCCGTTCGCCATTGCGAATCCAAAAAAAGGAGGAGATAGAAAGCAGATTATACAAAAGAGAAATGGCTATGGAGGTTTAGGCTGGAGGAGATAATAAGGTATCTTAAGTCTCCCCACAAATGTAACATAAATGGATGGAAATGGAACCTTAATATACTTGATCTTGACTTACTTTGTTAAGAAAAATACGATTTTATTATTTGTAAGACGTAAAGGGTTATAAATCAGCTCATTCGAATACAATATCGAATGTCCATGAAGTTCCCTCTCATAAAGGTCCTGCTCTGAAAAGGCCAAAAAAAAAAGCAAAAGGAAAGTACCATGTTGATGAGTTTTAACCGTTTGATTCTCATGCTTCAATATAGTAATTGTAAGCGTTAAGTCTTTCTCCTTGCAAAATCAAGTGGCTAAACCCTAAGGTACACATTTAATGTCAGATTGGTTTTTAGGAAGGATTGAAAAAGATTGGGAGTTATCTGTATTAGGCTAGGGTGAGATACAACAAAATAAAGAATGATGATTATTGTTTATTGTTAGATTAGAAGCGAGATTACGTGTCCGGTGACCCTCTCCTTCCCATGGTGTGTTTTTTTTTTTTCCAAACGATATAAGAGATTATTTTTACGTTAGATATGAAGTACATAGTACAAATCCCGAGACACTACATCAATTATGAGAGTTCACGAAATAACCAAACCCAACAAAAAATAAGCGATAAGCCCATTATAGGGTAAAAAGAAAGAAAGAAAGGAAAAACCCTCAAAGGGAAAAACAGCCACACATACGTGGAAAGACTCGAACCTCTGACCTCCCAATGAGCAGTTGATCGCACTTATGGGTATTAGCTACTAGCTCCCACTATGGGATACTATTAGAAAGGCAAATAATCCCCCATAATTCAGTTGAAGACTCTTGATCCTCGTCTTAATTACTCCAGTTAAATAGACATGCATGCACACTTCCGTTTCTGGGATGAAGGATTTCCAGGTTACTTTGGTGGTGCATATATGGTTAATTACAAGGGATCGATGCTAACTACTCTACTCTGAAGTCCATTAATCCTATTGATTTGAAGCTGAAGGATGGACTTTCATATATACTATCAAAAAAGCAGGGTGCGTACGTCAACTATACTGCAACACCGACATTATAGTACATCGATGCACAACCAGGGGCGAATCTAGTAAGGGAACAGTGACCCACCTGACCTACTTTATCAGACCCTCTCTCTCTACTTTACCTTCTGCTAGGGATCTCGGCGCCACTGCCGCCTGGGGGGGAGGCGCCTCCCTCCCTCTCCCCCTGGGCTCCTTTTTTCCTCCTCTCTCTCCCGCTTTCTCTCTCTCTCCTCCCTCTCCTCTCCTGATCCTGTCCCTGCTCACTGTTTTTTCCCTCTTTCGATCCTGTGTATTTCGGGCACCGCCCTTCTCGTGGGGAGGGTGTGGCGGCTGGGTGTTTTGCTCTCCGCCACCGACCGGAGGTTTCCATGGTTTCCTCCGGAGGCCTAGCGGCGCTGGGTGTTCAGATGACTGGTGATAGTGGGCGGCGGTGTGGCAGGGTGTCCGATCCGGTTTGCTTGGGTGGAGGGGTCGGGTGGTGGTGCGGTGGAGTTGGAGGTGTAGCTAGGGCTTTCTAACTTTTGTTGTTGCAGGTGTTTTCCAAAATCGATTGGCAGAGATGACGGTCAGATCTGGTTCGGTGTCGTTCCGGCGACGGCGAGTTGGTTGCGGTCCTCATGATTGGTTTGCTCTTGATCGTCTTTGTGTGCCGAATTCCGGCCGGCGGCCTCTCTGAGACATCATTCGGGCGAGGGACCGGCAGTTCGCTTTCTCCAGTCGGTTGCTGCTGCTTGTTTTGCTCGTGAAGCTTGGGGTTTTTTGTGTGTTTTCTGTTGTGTTTTAGTGGCTGGTTTGGTACCCAAGCCGTGGCTGCAGCGGTGGTCTCCCACGTAGGCCAAATTCCAGCCGCCGGTTGCTACTTCTGGGAGCAGCCGGATCGGCTTAACGGCGAGGCTGGATCCTCCGGCGGTCTGTGTACAGTGGTGGCTGCCGTTGTGGTTAGGGTTTTGGGGGTTGGTTTGGGTGGGCCGGTCCAAGGTTGGGCCGGAATTTCAATGTTTGGGCTGTATTGTATTATTTGGGTGTTGGGTTGGGCTCTAATGTTTATATTTTGTAATCCCTTGTAGACCCTTAGGAGATTGGGCTTTTGCCCTTTTCAGGTGTAGGTGTGTTCCAACTCTTTGTTGGATCCCTGTTCCCTTTCCCCAATTTTAATAAAATTTCATCTTTGCCGATCAAAAAAAACAGTGACCCACCTGACGTTTGGTGTAATTTTTTTACAAAAAAATATAAGTAACATATATTAAATTTCCCGAAATATGACAGATGTGGAACTCCTGTACTAGTGGTAAGTTCTTTGTCCTACAAAGGGAAGTGGCGCAGGTTCAAGTCCTTCTCGGGTCGTCCGAGTTTGTTTTAATTTTTTTAATGTGCTTAATGCCTTGTCTGAATAGTACTTTAAAAAAAAATTCTCAACTCAAAAAACACTCATTATTCATACTTCTAATCGTTACTCACATCTATCTTCAATTATTATTCTCATTTCTTTCTTTACCTCTCTCCAATTATTACCATTACTTTCAATCATTACTCTCATTTCTCTCCCCACTCATAACCCTACAAAAATTTTCAAAAATTTCTCCAAAACTCATTCAAACACAGCACAGCTTAAACACAAAAAATTCTTCAAAACTTCAAATTATAAGAGTTGAATCCTGCCCAACAAGTACTTATGTAGTAATAGTACCACAAAGCTTAAACACAAAAAATTCTTCAAAACTTCAAATTATAAGAGTTGAATCCTGCCCAACAAGTACTTATGTAGTAATAGTACCACAAAGCGACAAATACCTTTGCACCTATTACACAACTAAATATAAGATATAATAAACTATAAATACAAAAACACAAATAATTCATTAATTTTTTCTTAAAGTTATTCATTTTACTTCGTTTAAGTATTTTTATTGAGAACATGCTTAAAAGGTGACCCATCTGTATGAGATTTCTGGATCCGCCACTGTGCACAACAAAGTTTCAAGAGAGAGAGAGAGACCACGCAAGGCCTCCACGCGGGAACCACGTACACACACATGCGCACAAACAAAAAAAAATCCATAATCTGTCTACTTTTCCGTGATCAATTTGAAAGAATTCGATAAACGGGAGATTTCTGGCACGGAGGTGAGGTGGTCGCCCGGCGTGAAACAATGCAATAAACGGGGATGGACTAAAAAACTTCGAACAAATCGGTTAACTAGACATTGGTTAGGCATTTTTTCTGTGTCTCAAGAACCACACGTTCATCTATTACAAAGCTTCCGTTATGATTTTCAGTTAAACAGCAAATCAACCCTGTAGGTCCCCGTGTGGGTCCTTTTAAGAAGCGGAGCTAGAAATTGTATTTAAAGAGGGCCAATTTAGGAAAAAAATTATATTCCACTATATTAAAGCATTTACCTCAAAATAAATTGGCAATAATGAGAGAAGAGGCCATCCAACTTCATATACTCGTTTTTGAGGTGTAAACACACTCTGTGTGGGACAAATTTCAACACTCCCTCCCACGAGCAACCCCTTACTCACACGTTGAGGTCAACAAATGATCCAGAACTCATTTGATAACTATGTTAGATATGGTAGGATTCGTAAAGATATGGGATTAGAGTGGGATTCGTAAAGATATGAGATTAGGGGGTGGGATTCGTAAGGAAATGGGATTAGGAATATCACGTTTGTTTCCCACACATAGGATAGGATTGGAATAATGAAGTTCCAACATTGCCCTTGCAGATATCAATGAAGAATTGATCAATGAAGGAAGTATGGGCAAGGAGGTCATTTTGCAACCAAAGCTTGGGAAAGGATTAATAATACCTGGTAGGGGTAGTATTGTTAATCCCATGAATTTGGAGGATTGATAATCTCATGCCATCCTAATACCATCATCTTTTGTGCAACCAAACAATTAGTTAGAGGTACCAGTGGATTAGCAATCCTATCCCATCCTCTAAACTCACTTATCAAACATGGATCATAACGAAACAAAGTGCAACTATGGCACATACAAAGGAGAAAAGCCTTTAAAAACTTAGCTCTGATACCAAGTTAAAACATCCACCTCAAAACCAATTGACAATGAAATGAGAGGCCGCTGTGGGACAAATTCCAACACGCTGACCCCTTAGTATATCCATTCATGGTTGTCAAAGTCCAACTTTGAGTATGTTGGAAAACTGGTCGCTGCAATCTGTACTGTTGACGAAATCTCTACCAAACCTGTAAAACGTTTCGAGTCACGACAATGTCACTTTCCTAAAGACAGTATTTGCCCCCACCAGTTGGTATGCAAAGGGTTACAGCAAATCTGCCTTCAAGATAAATCGAAACCCGAACTCGAAGTTCTTTCCATTTTCGTTTGCACTAACGAAACGGACAGTATACCTGCTTGAACGAATATAAGAACCGAGAATCACTGTGTTCTATTTTCTGCAGCAAAACAGAACGTAGAATGAACGCTAGAAAATATAGAGAGAGATGTGGGAGAAATTCGGATTATATGTGTATCTGGATTCTGACAAGTAGTGGTCTATTTATAGGCCACTACGCACCCATTGAGAATGGGTACGCACCCGATCCAATCTGACCGTTGGATCAAATCCTATGGTCTAGATCGATTAGTCACACCCAGTCACACCGAACAGGTGTACTGTTTCATTCACACCCAATCGGATTTGACCCAATCCGTTGGATCGTGCCCGTTTGCAATCGATGGCTGAGATCGCAACTCTACGAACCAACGCACCCATGGGCTCGAGTTGCACCCGATCGGAACCGCTCGTTGTGACTCACCTGCCATGTGTGCGACACGCGGCATACCACGTCAGTGCCACCTTACCGCCAACTCGCAATAAGAAATGGCGCCAAGCGCTGACGTGAAAAGTGCAAAGTGGGGCTAAAGCGCCACAGCTCACGCCACACGGCCCACTCTGCGCGCGCGCGCGTGTGCGTACCGGCTTTGCCGGTATGGTACGAAGCACCATAAGGCTGCACCACACTAGATCATTGTTTATTCATATTATGAATGTTTCCTAATATATACCACTCCAACATCTCTCAACTAACCAATGTGGGACAAAGCTCACAAAGAGGAAAAACAAGCATTCTAAGGAAGTAAGAAAATTTTACAAAACCAAAACAACGACTCGTTTATTTGAAAATCTCTAACAGAGTATACCATTTGGTGTACACTAGATTGCGTGGAACCGCTAAGGGTAGGAACCTTTTGATTTGGTTAAAACATTATTTAAAGTTCTCCTCAAAAATCACCTCATTCAAATAGTGATAAGAGATTGGTCAATTCATTCATTTTTTGACCTTGCAAATTCAAGGACGAAAATCAATAAAGAGTCTTTAAATTAGTAAAAACAAAAATTAAATGAATTGATCAAACTCTTACCGATATTTGAATAAGCTGATTTTTTTATAGAGACTATTAGAAACATGTTTTAAACAAATGGTGTACCTGCAGTGTTTTTTTTTTTTTTTTTGGTTGTGGTTGTCGGTGGACTGAACTACGTTGATCTCTCTTTTTTTTTCTTTTTTCTTTTTTGAAAAAAAACTAGACTGATGACGTGGAGGAATAATCAAATGGAAGAATTCCAACGTGGTTGGGTCGTATAGAGGGGCGAATAAATTTCTGACAATAAGCTAAATAAAAGGAGAAGTTTAGGGGTTCCAGGCGGGTACGTGGTATCTCATCCGCGATTCCAATCGTTCTAAACACTTTTGGACAGTTCGAATTTTAGAGAGAACAGTCGGATGAGGGGAGAGATAGAGGAAATAATTTGAGTCGTCCAAAAATGTTTAGGATGACTAGAATCGTCGTACTGTCATGTAATACCTGCTCGACACCCAAAAATTTCTCGAATAAAAGATGCAATGGGTTGTCTTGTTTGCATCCTGTGACTGGAAATTACATATGGACTGCTGGTGCGAATGTGCAAGCCCTTATTTTCTCGCCTTACTAGGAGCCGTTGGATCAAGTCGGTTAGGAAGTACTCCTTCAACCAACCCAATCCATCCCACCCCGTGAAAAAGTCTGCTAACACACCTCCAAATTCAATTATGTTCAAAACCGTTCAATGATCGACTCGCGACATCAAATAACTTCGATCCAATTATATCTGAAGTGGTATTTGAAAATCGTGCTCTAAAGATTGCTTCGTAACATTTGCTTATTGATCAAATCTCATAACCAATTCTACATCTTTAGGGTATACGAAATGGATACTAGATTAATTCTTTTCGCATTAACCAAATTAGTTTTGACCTTATCATTTTATTTTTGGAAAGGAAAATCCTCTTTGTGTAGTCCATAAATTACTACGAGTTAATTGGGCTAGGGATTATTCTATGGAGTTATGAAAAACACTTTTATAGACAATGAGTTTTAGCCCAATAGTTCATCCCATCAAGTTTTAGTCCCCGGCTGTTGAAAATTCACTTTTATCAAACAATTTTTTTTTTTTTGTGTATGATCTTTCGGTAATGATACCTACACTGATTTTGTGTGGGGCCCACTACGGATTCCACATAAACGATCCAAGCCGTTCAAAATGTACAATATTTTTTTAAGGGCCTCCGGAAAAAATCGGCTCAATCCGATACTTATAATTGCTCGATCCAACCATCTAGTTTTTCATTCACCTTGAATCTGAATGAAAAATTAGATGATTGGATCAAGTACCTATAAATATCGAATTGAGCCTATTTTTCGCGGGGGGCCTTGAAATAATGTTTTACATTTAATGAACAGCTTGAATCATTTGTATGGGACCCGTAATGAACCCCATACAAAATCTGTGCAATCTTCCTGTGTGAGTAGCCTACTGAAGATCTTTTCTTCAATCAACAACTTATTAAACTCAAAGTAACCAAAAAATTCAAAACAAAAAGAACTAGATAGAAGGACCCAAATCCTATTAGGACTCCGCTCTTTATATTAGTTCAGTGAGTTCAGTTGACCCATAGTGTTTTTATTAGTAAAAAATTTATAGATTTTTATTTTTGGTGGGAAAATTATTAGGTATTTCCGGTAGTGAATAAGCTGTTGAGAAATGTTAAGTTGTCGTTGATAGTGAATAACTTGTTGATGGATATGGGAGTGAAAAAGTTGATGGTAAAAACTTTTTTGTTAGTAAAAATGAGATGGTAAAATACTAAAAAAAAATTTGTTAGTGGTAACGAGTTTGTAAAATGTATTACTCTAATTTTCAGTGTTTTTTGTTAGAAGAAATGGGACCTCAATTTTTTGCATCATATGTCACATCGTAACCCTCCAAAATGGTGGGGTTTGATTTTTAGAATAACGAGTGAGAGAGATAAATTAGGGTATTAATTGAAGATAGAGGTAATGAGTGTAGCGAGAAATAAGAGTAATGATTGGAAGGTAATAAGTGTTTTTGAACTTGGAAATTTTTTTCCAAGTTGGCATTCGAATGTAGATGTAATGTGAAAAAATGACTTGTCTCGTAAAACAGAAAATAAATATTTAAACAATAAAAATCTTTAACAGAATAATAAAAGCCTGATTGTGAAGACGAACGACCACGATTGAAGCGCACTGACTTGAAAATCTGGGTCCTTGTAATTAACACCATCGTTTAATGTGTGGAAAAGCAGTATAGTACTCCAGAAAAATATTTGGGCATCCAGTTGGAACTTCGTTTTGGGTGTAGGTGGAATCACAATTGTCAACTGGTTGAGACGTCTTATTCTGTTCTCTATCCCAGTAGGTATTCTTTCCCACAGTTGTCACATCTTCTATCGTGCAATTTTTTAATTCGCTCATCTTCTTCAATGACACTCCACTGCCTCTCTTTATACAGCCAGGAAACAACCCCCCACACAAACACACAGTAAACGAAGTACAGATCTAGATCTAGATCTAGAGAGAGAGAGAGAGAGAGGGGTTCGTTAGCACTTGCCAATGGCGTCCAAAATCGTGCTGGCTTTGGTGTTCGTCTTCGATCTGATCGCGTTCGGGTTGGCCGTTGCAGCTGAGCAGCGCAGAAGCACCGTGAGTTATACCCTAACCCCCTTCTATTTTCACTTCTTGTTTCTGATATGTTCGAATACGCATACATTACATACGTAGTGATTGGAATTTGGAAGTATGGATTACATGGTTTAGGGCTCAAGACTAGAACAGAGATGAGGATTTTACGTGAGTTAGGGCTCGGATCTTGAACCGTTCGAAAACTTTAGTGCTCCGTGTGACTGTGTGTTTACTAGGAAGTTCAATACAGTTGAGACCTGAGAATGCGGGACTCACTTGTCTGATTCGATCCCGGTTATTTTGGCTTATCGGTCGAGTTTCGCTACTGCTTTTCCAGTGTTAACACACTGGAAGTATGATTATCCCCATTCCACTAAGGCTCCGTTCCAGAACGGATATAAGTTCTTATTTTTTGTCCAATAAGAAGGGTTGTTCCACAACCCTTTGAACAATTACTTATTTTTTGAGAAGATAATTTTAAGCTCAAAAATTATGTGCTTACGCAAATAATTTTCCTATCAATATGGATCTTGTTTGATAGATCTCATTGAAATCTTTAATACAGTGCAAAAAAAATTGAAAAATTATTTCTCATTTACGTTATTTTTGAGTTTGAAAATATGAAATAAGCTGCTTATTTGAATTTTGTGGAACAAACCTTCTTATTTTTCTTTGAGAAGTGGCAAAATAAGTACTTATTTTTTAAGAAGGTTTCTGGAACGGAGCCTAAGCCTTCTTAAAAAAAAAATTTACTTATTTGTAATTTTCAAGCTTAAAAATAATGAGTTTATTGAAATAATTTTTTGTGCTTTAATAAGATTTTTTGAACAATGCAAAAAAAAAATTAAAAAATTATTTTCATAAATATATTATTTTTAAATTTGAAAATTACAAATAAGTACTTATTTTTTAAGAAAGTTTAATGGAACGGAGATTCTCCGTTTTTAGATAGCTCACGGTCTATGTAGCACGGACACTTCTCGGACGCCGACACTCTCTGAACACGTGTCTGACACTTCTCCTGGAGTGTTTTGGTTTTTTTCTAATATTTGGGGTCCAACACATTCAGGATACTTTAGGGACACTTTGGGGGTAAAAATGCAATTATAAGGACTTTTAAAATGGATCAAAGTGTACACTTTATGAAC
>BPLS01021805.1:0-16603 GCA_019656275.1 Rhododendron kiyosumense | reverse complement strand
AAGTCTTATGTGATTTACAAGCTTTCGATCCTATAAAGTCAACATTGATATCAGAGCCATTACGGCTCGCTCTCGCGTGAACATCGTTTTTTTGTTTTCCGTTTTATTTTTTCGGATGCAAATACGGATATATGATATTCGATTAAAACAAGAAGAAAAACGGATGCAATAGTGAGAAAGTAGAATCAGATCAGATCCTGGCTTGATGTTCTGTGATGATTTGTTAAGCCTCTAATAATTATGATCAAATCGGTTACGTGTGCGCCGATTGATGAGCGGCAGAGCACCGGTGGGTGCTCATTCATGCACCGTTTTTGGCGTCAACACTACTACAATAATAGATAAATACCACACTAAGGAGGTTCATAAAGATCACAGTTTTTAGTGAAAGCGTGATAAAAAATTGTAGACTAACTTTTTAATCTCAGTATAAATCAAAAGCTGAGATAAAAAGTGGTGCTTAGCCACGAAAAAGAGCAAGATAATAGATCTCACTCTTGCGACGAGATAAAATGAAAAAGATCTCACCCTTATAGTGCGATAAAAGATATTAAGACCTCGCTTGTGCGGTGAGATAAAAAAAAAAAGACCTCACCCTTATGGTGTGATAAAAAACTTTGGCACGAAAAAGAGCGAGATAAAAGATCTCATTCTTTTGGCGTGATAAAAGACTGTGATAAAAACTGGGAAGTTCTAAATTTTTGCGTGGGCCACTACAAGAAATCAGGGCTTTCCCCGCACTATCTTTCCAGCGTTTCCAATAAACAAACACGCGTGGGATGCTTTTCAATTTCCCCCTCGCTTCTTATTTTCCCTTCAGCGGCCGAGGCAGAGAAAACCCTAACCCGAACAATACCGCTGCACCCCACCTTTCTCTCTCTCTCTCTGCACCCCACCTCTCTCTCTCTCTCTCTCTTCTATTTTTTCTCTTCGATCGACACTCCTTTGGTCTCTGGCCTCCTCGATCTCACTCTACTGGTACTTTTTCTTCTTCTTCTTCTTCTCTCTCTCGCTCATTTTGGCTTGAATTTGTATCACGATTGGACTGATTGTATCTCATTTTGGGCAGAGAAACTTCAGGATCGACATACCATGTGTTCAGCTATTCTATCTCTACTGGTATTTTCTCTCTCTCTCTCTCTCCCTCTCTGCGGTAGGCGGATATGCGGTAGTGAAGGAGTTGTGGGTTCATGGATGGCTGTTACGGATCCGTGGTGTGGAAGCGAAGGACGGCCCAACCGGTTGTTGGCGCTCTCACTACCTAAAGGGTTCTGAATCTATCTCTTGTCCATATAAGCACTCTCTGTCTTTGGGGTTCGACGTTCCCCTCGCCGCTGGTATGTCTCTGTGTGTGGTTCTCTCACAATGTCTCTTTTTTTTCTCCTGTGGAGTTGGGCTTCGGTGGTCAAGGTTGGGTTTCTAGTTAGGGCAGTCTATTCAGGGAGGAAGGGAGTCATGGGAAAGGGGGATTTGGGTTAGGGCACAAAAAGCTTGGTTTGCTTGTAGGAATTGATAAACCCCTTACTTTGTTGATGGAGTTATACAATCTGTTGATGATCTTTTTAGTTTCTACAGAAGTTTTCGAAGGTTATTAGTTTCGATGATTCATGTGTTATTGAAATATTGTAGAGATCTTCAGGGAAACAACTTGACTGGTCAAATTTCAGATGAGATAGGCAATTGTGTTTCTCTGATATTACTGTAATACTTCACTTTCTAGTCTCTTCTTCATTGTAATATTGTGATGTGTTATCTTCTAGTGAAATGTTTAGTAATCCTGAGAAGTTTGTGTTATTTAATCGATGGAGAGTTGCATGTTCTTAAAGGTTGTGTTTGCATGATGTAGAGACTATCCACTAATTTGTTACATGGAGGCATTCCATTCTTAATATCTAAGCTTAAGCAGCTTGAGCTATTGTGAGTTAACATCACTGTGGCAAGTTTTTAGCTGTCTCAATTGAGGGTTTATGTGCACTTTAATGTAGGAATTTGAAGAACAATCAATTGACTGGCCCTATCCCTTCTACATTGACGCAGATTGCCAACCTGAAAACACTGTGAGTTTCCTTTTTAGAACCTGAAACTGTACATAAGTGCTGGAACTGTGATTTATGTTCTGAAATTTGGTGATTAAACGTGGAAAACTGAATTTTATTTGCTGAATAACGTGTTCAATTGCTGAAACTTTAGTCTAGAATGTTGAGAACTTTGTGGGATGATTTGATATTGCTGAAACTTTATTGTAAGTTGAATTTTTAATGAAGCTCTTTGGCAAATAATGTTTATTCATGCTTGAATATCATATTTGGTTCAGGTTTAGAAGCAATCCAATGTGGGAATGCATCCCCTGGCATTCAAGTTCCACAAGATGCCGATGGACACTGGCGAGATTGGATTCCTTCTTGTAGGCTAATGGAAAACGGTTTAGGTATATTGCAAGGAAGTTATCTGAGTTCTAATTTTTAGCATGTGGGCGTATAAAATTGGGGTCTTTCTTGCTAATACTAATAATGTGCTTCTTGTCACTATGTATGTATTGTTGCCTCTTACACTTTTCTACTTAAGTCTAGGACTTCGCCACTTTCTGGGTATATATAGGCTGTTTGTGGTAGAATTAGCCATTTCAGATTTTTGGTGCCCAAACTTTGGTATGCTTTATTTTTTATAAGCAATGAATTGCTATTGTTAAAGCTAATAATTAGTTCTAGGGTATTCATGCGATATCAAGCCTCAATATTTGATCATTAGTTCTATTCTTTTGGGTCAATATGTGTTAGATTCTTATTTCCATATTCTTGGAACAAAATTCATTCTTTGGATATGAAAGGTGACATATGTTTTGGATAGTGACCATTAAGGTGGCCAACGTAATTGTGTAGTTCTAGTTTTGTTTGTCGAATTGATTAAGGTGCTAAAAAACGTGATCGATTACTTGTCTTGGTAGTTGCAGTACTACTGGGAATGTTTTGAGTCGCTTTTTATCAACTTCTTATCATATAAAGCACCTATCTTTTGAGTACAATGCACCATAACGCCATAGCAGCAGTAGCAGTGCATGATAATGTTGGAAATCTCAAGGTTGATCGTTGCTTTCCATGGTTACAGTACTTTATTGCGCCCAATGCATGATAAACTATAGATCCCAACCTCATCCTTGTATGTTCTCTCTCTCTCTCACTCTCTCTCCATGTGATGAATCCGATGGGCCCATCTTTAGAAGCATCTTGTAGGTTGGAGTTCTTTGGACCTGTTTCCGATTGCTGTTATTGGGTTTTCTCCTTCATATTTTGCATGGATGTAGAAATTATCTTTTCCATTTCTTTTTTATTTTTGGCATGACTGGCAAATCAGCTTCTAGTTAAAGATTAATGATTTCCAGTTTTCCCTGAATCAATTCCTTTGTTTTGGTTATACATCTGCACCGTGTTTAAGATTGTAAAGCCCGTCTGTAGTTTCAAAGTTTAGGCTTTACTTTACTTGTTTTTGGCTTTCGCTAATTGGCAAATGCTTTGTGGGGTTTGTCAATTTATGCAAGGTTTGACTTTTTTTTTTTTGCTCGGCCGCAAGCTTTGACTTTGTCGATCACATAGGCAAAAGATACATGTTGGGCAATAATTTTCTGAAATTTTATTCCCATGTTTGAGACTTGAATTGGGGTAGTTGACCTTTAATCTTATTACAAATGATTTCTAATATTTGCTGATAAAATTAAAAAAATGATTTTATAATGTTAATTTGACTTGCTGCTATTAGATTCCAGAGAATCATGGAAACGAATCAAAATTAGAACTTCCTTCCCTTTGTAACCAAAAAAAAAAAAATTAGAACTTGACTTGCTGTTTTTTGGTTGCCCAGAGAGCCAATCGTATTGACTCCAGCCGAATTTTTTTTTTTTAACCGCGCTACAGCCAAATACTTTTCTTACAATATTGCTTTATTGTGTGTGTGCGCGCATGCGCGCACAACCAAACATATCATTTACTCTTACGTTAATGGATAAACGAAGTGGTTAGTTTCATCGATGTGGTGTTGACATAAAAGTTTTATAAAGCTCTAACTTGATTCTTGGTTTTCCTTGAAGTTTGACAATTGGAAGAGTATTTTCAATGGGGCATGTTATTAGACACTAAAGCACAGTATTTGACCAAGCTTGATGTCCAAGGATTCTGATAACTGGAATACATACAGGGTAATTACTATCTCATGGTATTTTTTTGATGTGTTGATCTTGGTAGCATTTCATGTAAAAGAATCAGTGTTGTATTTGTGACAAATGCATTGATTTTAGCTTTTCACCTGTGAGGCTGTGAATAGAGTTGTGCGCTTGGAACTTTTTTGTTTAGTTATCTTTCACACTCCTGGCTCGAGTGTATGCAATCCAGTAAAGATGAAAGTAATGGATGAAGGTTCAAGAGTAACTTAAGATAGATAGGTATCTGAAATCAGATATCATGTTCAAATGACCTTTGGATTGGTCTTAGATATGTGAATCAATTTTCTTTCCTGCAGGCATTCATGATTCGCAATTTTGTGATCCAACTGTTTATTTTCATGTATTCATTAGAATTTAGACCAAAGTACTGTGTCAGTAACATGATCTTCTTTTCAAGTCTGTTTCCTACAAGGCAATAAGCAAACACCTGTAGTAAGAGGTTCGAAAGTGGAATCAGATTGTGCTGTAGCCTCTTGCTCACTTTTGCTTTAGTGGAATGTGTATGAGATGTTCATGATGGACATATAAATTGTCACCCCTACATCTCAACTTTTTAGTGCTTTGGAGATATTTTCCTCTGTGCTGAACCTGAACATGGAGATAGCTGTTGAAGTATATTTTGTTTTTTGTATCAAGAAGTCTAGGAAAAAGAAACTATTCCTTGTTTATCCTGTTAATATTTGCCATGTTCGTTTGTTTCCTGCTTGCTAGGTGCGCCGGTTGATATCTCCGCTAGCCTCACTTGAAGGCGAGAAGTTTCTTGGGAATGACCTACAGACCCACTCTTTTGAAACAGAAAACATGGCTGTTGATTTGGCAGATTTTCAGGTCTGAATTGAACCCCTGTTTCTGTCTTTTTCTATCGTTATTGTCATCCTTTACTTGCAATTGTATTTAGGCTCTTACCTCGGTTTCCAGTTTCTTTTCCTTGATACAGTATTTCTATTGATCTTGAAGTGATTCGGGTTAATGTCATGAATTAATTTGAGTATATCAAATGCCATGTCTTTTTGTTATTTGGTATTAGAGTACAGGAAAGTTTGTTGTCATGATGTAAATTCTAGTGTTCTATTATAATGGAAACAATTAGAATTGGACGCCATATACTTTTCGACTGATACTTGTGCCTCCCTCTTCGTGGAGTTCTGATTTCGACTGATACAAGGCTACTTTATGCCCAGATATGTGTTTTTATGAATGGTAATTTCAAGATGTTCTCTTGACTGTAGACTCGTGCTTTCAGTATGCTAATGTAGTTAGTTATTCGCTTTTTTGTTTTTTGCTGGATTTAAGCATTGGAGTTCTTGATGCTACTACTTTTTGTTTTCTGGTGGATTTAGGCATGTTCAGAGGGACGAAGTGCTTGAAATTGGCTTCAGAGAATGACGAAGTGCTTGAAATTGGCTTGAAAGAATGAAGAATTCGTTGTAGCTTATGACATAACTCTATGCTTGTGGTTCAATTAGTTTTATTTGTCCTTTTTATTGTTCAGAAATTTGATTGACAGTAGATTAATTCAATGTAGGCTTTCCGGCACGATGTTTCTATCTGACCTGTTTTGTGCAAGATGCAATATCAGTTATGCATATTTCGTAATTGCAATGTCTTTTGTTTTGGAGAAGATAACTACAGGCTGAATACATATTTTACGTGTATTTATTACTGGTTAGAGATTCGGGCAGTTTTTAAATGCACAAAAAAAAGAAAGAAAAAGATAGCAACTTTCAATCACATTTTTAGACTGTGATGATAAGAACATTTAATCACGGTTTTAGATGAAAACCGTGATCTAAAAACTAGAAAAGATCACACCTAACTATTTTCCATCTCATTTTTTAGACATGAAAGATCACAGTATTTGGTGGTGATTGTTAACTACATATAATCACGGTTTTTTAGGAAAAGTGTGATCAAAACTCGGAAAAGAACACGGAAATGAGTTTCCATCACGGTTTTGCCTAGAAACGATCACGCTTTTTGGGTGTGATTGTTTCTATTTTTCAATCACGGTTTATAACCGTGATAAAAGAGGGTGACTTACAATCACACTCAGATCTATCACGGTAGGAGGAGTGTGATAGAAGATTAACTATCACTGTCAATAACTGTGATTGTTATGCTTTATTGTAGTAGTGCAAGAGTCTACTGCCAAGTGTTTTTTAATCCATATTAAAGAGTTTCAATTACCCTTTTCACATGTGGCTTGTCTGCTTTTCTTAGAACAAAGTGATTTGAAGGGTTAACCTTGGGCCCCATTTTTATTTGTTTGAGTTCCGTTTGCAAGTACCTTTCGCAGATTAAATAGTAAAAGAAAGGAATTTTGCAATTAGTTTTCTTTTAAAGGAACAAAACTTGTTGGGCTTTGAAGGCTAATACCACTGTTGGTCTTTGTTTCGATAAAGCTACGAAAAAAAACTTTGGCTAGTGTGACTAATATGTTTGACGAAGCAATTCCAAATCTTTGTGATTTGGTAAAACCGATTAGATGGCAAAGACTATGAGACTGATTTACTTTTCTCATTTTTTTTGGGACTGATATATGCGATATGTATCCTATTGCATTATTTAAAAAACTTGATGTAATTAAGTTTATCATGTATTGATTGTTTATTGTAGTGTTACGACACAAACAATTGTACCCTTTAGTAATCGGACTTCATCTTCTTAGAGGGAGAGTGTGGTAGAACCATCCATACCTTTAACCCATTATGTGTTGTTGCATGTTGACATGGATGGTCAATTGAAGGGATTAATATTTGTATGCGTTTGGAGATGGGCTCTCATTGATGATAGAGACCGGAGACAAACTTATTATATGGAATAAGTGCAACACCCTCATTTGTTTTTTATTTGTAAGGGGGTGAATTTTTGCACTTATGTTTGTATAATATTTTTGCCTCCCATTCTGCATAAAATATTAATTAGGGACTTAAAATAACTAGTCCCATCCTCTTACCGTTATATTGATTCATTGGGAATTTTGTCTAATAATTGATTAAGAAATAATGATTTACACCATGTATTGGAGTGATGACTATGAGCATTGCAGATTTTCGATCTCTATCCATGGTTAAAATCATTATTTGCTTAAAAGGGTTTTAGGATAAAATAATTGTAATGTGATAAATATTTCCAATGCGCAAATAAACGTAGTGAAATGGCCTTGAAGACTATTGTTGCTGATCTTGTTAAAGGAGAGAAACTGGATAGGAAAAACTATGACATGTGGCACAAGAAAATTCAGTATCTCCTTAATGAGCAATTAGTACTTGAAACCTTGATCAATACCATGACTATCCCTGAAGAGGGGACCACTGCCCAAGATCGCCGAAACATGAAAACTTATCAAAATTGGGTCAAGAAAGACCGTTGTGCGCGCTTTACTATGTTAGCTAGCATGCACAATGATTTTATTGGCGAGTTTGAAAACTGCGCTACTGCCCAAGAAATGTGGAACAAGCTGAAAATTGCTTTTGGTGGCACAACGGCAACTAGGTTGCGCGCGTTAACATTGAAGTTCGACAGTTATAAAATGAACCCCCAACATTCCATGCTTGAACATTTGAGGGTTATGTCGGCTATGATACGCGACCTTAGGGCTGCCGGTAACGTTCTGACTGATGAGCAGCAGATTCTCGCTATGCTTAGGTCTTTGCTTGATAAGACATGGGACAATTTCAAGCTCACAATGACACACAATGAAATGGTTAAAACCTTTAATGATTTGAAGTGTCATCTTGAGCTTGAAGCCGACGCCAAGATGCTATGCGAGGCAATGAGGTTCTTGTGGTTAAACCTAGCCAGCGCAAAACAATTGGGTCTAAGCGCAAAAGGCAAGATGGCAAGACTAAACAAGGACCAGCTAGAGATAATGTGCCAAAGGAACATGTTAAGCGCCGCAGAGGCAAGAGAGGAGGCAAGAAGGATAAATCTAAAGTGACTTGCTACAACTGTCAGAAGACTGGACACTTCGCTCGTGATTGCATTGAGCTGAAGAAGGTACCATTTTACCCTATTTCTCGTCAAGATTGCTTAGTTTGCTCTCATGTATTGGTTGCTCATACTGATTCTAAAAGGATTGTTGACACAGGAGCGACAAAACATGTAGCACGAGATCGGGGAGGATTTATCGAGTATCGCCGGATTCCTGTTGGCAGCCAGAGTGTCTTTATGGGGAATAGTTTAGCCGAAGATGTGCTAGGAGTTGGCACTTATCAGCTGAAGTTGGAAAGTGGTCGCACACTTATTCTCTATGATGTACTTTATGCGCTTGGAGTTCGACGTAACTTGATATCAGTTATAGCTTTAGTTGAGTTAGGTTTTTCTTTTAATTTCAGCAGAGATAGTTTTCCCATCTACCTAGGTAATTAGCCGTTTGGGCATGGATTTATTTCTGGTGGTTTCTATGTTTTGGATTTTGATGGTTTGAACAATAATGCATTTATGGCTTTTCATGATGATGATTTTGTTTCTAGTTCTGTAAAATGGCATGCCAAGTTAGGCCATATTGGCCAAGATAGGATGACTAGGTTAGCTAGAGAAAGCCTTTTAGGTCAACTCGCTAAAGTCAACCTACCAATATGTGAGTCTTGCATGGTAGGAAAAACGATAAGAAAACCATTCGGTAAGGCAGTGAGAGCTACAAGTCCACTAGAGCTAGTTCATTCAGACATTTATGGACCTATGAATGTTAGGGCACGACGTGGTGGTACCTACTTTATCACATTTATAGATGATTATTCGCGATATGGATATGTCTATTTGATCTCTCATAAATCGGAAGCATTGGACTACTTCATTTGATTTGTTAAAGAAGTTGAGAATCAAAAAGAAAGAACCCCAAAAGTTCTGAAGACAGATCGCGGACGCGAATACTTATCTGAGCAATTTAAAGGGCTCTGTGAAGATAAAGGTATCCAACGACAGTTAACAATTTCAGGTACTCCACAAGAAAATGGTGTTACTGAGAGACGGAATCGAACACTGTTAGATATGGTTAGGTCGATGATGGCGCATGCTAATCTTCCAATTAGTTTTTAGGGAGATGCTCTATTGAGTGTGGCCTACATCCTTAACCGTGTGCCAAGTAAATCAGTCTCTTCTACACCATATGAGTTATGGATATGCAAGAAGCTAGTTCTTGACCATTTGAGACCCTGGGGGTCAGCAGGTTATGTGCGCATTCCTTCACAGCAGGTTGGAAAATTAGATCCGAGAGGCAAAAAGGGTATCTTTATAAGGTATCCTGAACACTCGAAAGGGTATGTTATGATATGTGAACAACCTGATGGTGGATTGACTAAAATTGAGTCCAGAGATGTGAATTTCATTGAACATGAGTTTCCAAGCAGAGGTGATGTGAAGGGAGATCTTAATCTTTATGAGATGTGTGAATCAGAGGAAGTTACACCTGTTCTCAGCGAGGTTGAGAGTTTAAATCCTCATCCTGTGGTTGCCGAGAACAGTGAGAGTAGCTTGCCTCCTAGTGGGAGTACTCCACTAGAGACTACTAATTCTCAAGATCCTCCACTACGTAGGAGTCATCGTCCCCGTCGTCATTTTGAGATTGAAGGGAAATCTTTCATGTTTGCTCCTGAAGAGGAAGATGAGCCTAGTTCGTACAATGAGGCTTTGTCTTCACCTACATGTAAGGAATGGCTAGCTGCTATGGAGGATGAGATTAGTTCTATGGGCAAAAATCAGGTGTGGGAGTTTGATTAGCACCCAAGATCATACGATCTTGGGGCTTTAATTCTCTAATTTGTGGTTTTTATTCGTTTAAAGTTGTCGTTTTTATCCGATATCGCACGTAAGGTATTTTTGTGTGAATTTCAGGTTGAACGTGCTTTTAAGGAGATTTTGAATGCCAATCAACGTTCCGGGATGAACCAAGGGTCCAAATGCCGGCCGGTAGTTAATTCATCGTCACCCAAGCCTAATGGTGTCACAAGAAGCGGGAGAGATCAGCTGGAGGTCAAGGTTGTCAGGGAGCATGCCAAAGTGGTTCAAGCATCCCCGATGCATCGAGGATTGCTCTCAAGGGTATCCGAGAGTCCAATTGCCCATGGCACATGCCCGCCAAGTCCCGGTGATCAAGAAATCAAGCAATGGAAGCCCATCGGGACACGCCAAAGCATGATGGCCCAAGCTGCCCTGTTCTGCATTTTCTGTGCAGAGGTATCGGTACCTTGTTTTTGAGGTACCGGTACCTTGTCGCTGAATTTGAAGACAGTTGATTTGGTACCGATACCTCGTTTTTGAGGTACCGGTACCAATGCCCTTCGACCAGCTTTTTGTGCTGAACAATTCAACCTTCCATATATAGAAAGTTT
This sequence comes from Rhododendron kiyosumense, assembly GCA_019656275.1. NCBI lineage: Eukaryota > Viridiplantae > Streptophyta > Magnoliopsida > Ericales > Ericaceae > Rhododendron > Rhododendron kiyosumense. Next base: position 6,058 of record BPLS01021805.1, on the reverse strand, counting down.
CTACTTTAGGCATGTTTTTGTGATATTTTGGGGGTCTTTTGGTCAGTTGTTTGACTGATTTGTAAGGCTTATTAATAGCCTTTATTGCCATTTATGGCCATGATGTACTCTTAAACACTTGAAATCTTTTAATTTTCTAGAGCTCTTTGTTAAGTTTTAAGCTTTCCTCTCTTATTTCTTTCAAGAACACTAGCAAGTAATCGTATTCCATTAATTTCTCGAGTACTGACGTTGTTCGTGTGGATTGGATCTTCTCATAAATCTAGTTTATTTCCGTTTTTATCGGTGAAGCATGTTTTCATTTTCTAGTATAATTTCTAGTCTTTTTCCTATGAGTGAGTCGTTAATTGGTTCGGTCATGGGGTGAGATGAACCCTACGGATTAGTCGTTTAAATGGTTTCGCTTAAACTTTAGTTCGATTTCAAGGTTTTGAACGAATTAAACTCATGATTTCCTACACTGATCATGGGGTTGGTGGCTTCTTTGATCAATGAAGTCTATCGCCCTGTGCTACATGCTTGATAATCTTACGCGTGCAAACGATCTATTTTCGTCTCTCACTTGCGTTAAATGAGTTCAATTTGAATTAATGCCTTGAGTTGAATTACAAGTAGTCTTCAGTTGTTAATTCTTCAAGTGAAATCCGGACGGTTTCGGTTCACTCATGAGTTAGATGAAGGAACCGTTTTATGGCTAAGTCGTGGGTAAATCAATCCCTTTGACTTGACCGTCTTTTATCTAGTTAAATTTCAAGTACAAATTCCGTAAATCAAATCAATCACCTAATTGGCTGCTTGAAAGCCTGGTTACATACTTACCATCTATTCCAAATTCACTGAAGAAGATTTCTCTGTGGGAACGATCTCGGTCTTACCGGTTTTATATGCTATCAACGACCTAGCCCTTTGCTTGGGTGCAAACCTTATTAGAGGATAGGTTGCGGAGATAAGCAGAGTTGGTAGATCTTCCGCCTGGGCACAAGACCATTGGTAATAAATGGGTCTTAAAGATTAAGCGCAAGGCAGATGGATCAATCGACAAGTATAAAGCCCATCTTGTGATGAAGGGTTTTACCTGAAAAGCGGGTATAGACTATGATGAGACTTTCTCCCCGGTGGTGAGAATAGTCTCTGTTCGCCTCATTCTAGCTATTGTTGCATTCCTAGATTTGGAACTTTTTCAAATGGACGTTAAAACTGCATTTCTCAATGGAGAACTAGATGAGGAGATCTATATGGATCAATCGGTTGGCTTTAAAGTTGAGGGACGTGAGCGCAAAGTTTGCAAGCTAAAACGTTCCATTTATGGCCTGAAGCAGTCATCTAGACAATGGTATTTGAGATTCCATCGAGCCATTATTTCTAATGGGTTTACGATGATTGAAAAAGACCATTGTGTTTATGTTAAGGAGTCCAAGAAAAGTTTTCTTATCCTCTCTTTGTATGTTGACGACATTCTTTTAGCTGGGAATGATATGAAGATGATTGTTGCCACTAAAGAGTGTGTCACGCCCTCGATTTTCAACATGAATAATATTAACATTTGATAATGAAAATACTCACTGGAATTACAATTAATAACCCAAAATATAGTTCAATCCTCAAATCCACAAACTTGCCCAATAAATCACAGAGTTCCAAAATAGATAAAAGCAAAATAATGCAGTTTGCTATACAAAGGTCATTAAGTATTCTTCGAAAATAGCTTTAATCGACAATAATAGCATGCACTCCAAGCACTTCATGACAGTGACCTGCAATATACCTGAAAATGATAGATTGAGCTACATTAGCCCAGTAGGAAAATCTACTCTAACTTTATGTATATATGAGAAGACAAGTGCAAAAGAAGAAGTTCATATCGTTAGAAAATGACAATTTGAACCAACCATGAGCATACCATTTAATCAAGACGTTTAAGAACTCAGAGGACTCCCTCGTACCAACCCTCTTACTTTTATGTCACATCTCATCATCTATCCTGCCTCTACAGTCGGATTCTCGTTTATAGTCTAACGTACTGATGCTCATTTAGGTCTTTCTCGGCATGTCACACTACAATTGGTTAATTATATCTCTTTGCCAAATGCTACACCAAATGAATAGTTGAACGATAAATAATAGTAATAATAGCGTAGTCAATACCCCACACGAAATTCGTTTCCTCTAATCGCCATATACTAGAATGATATTCAAATTCTTAGTTCAATACAACCAACTTCGCCCTTAGAGTCACCACGGCTTTTCCCTGGTCTTTTCCCTAAGTCGAATCGGAAAAGAGTCACTGTGGCTTTACCCAGGTCTATTCTCAAATCCGCAGAGCAATAGGGTCACCACGGCTTTATCTGGGTCTATTCCCTCTTTCACAAAGTAATAGGGTCACCACGGCTTTACCCGGGCCTATTCTCGCATTCACAGGGCATTTGGGTCACCACGGCTTTTCCCGGGTCCATTCCCATATTCAACATATAGTCACGATGCCAATATATCGATACAATTTCACAATAGAGTCAACCCTACGATGATCATTATAAGAGAGACACCTACATATCAACGAGTACTTCCATCATATCTCATCTCGCATTGACCTTTCTCATAACGATAATAACTCGTCACATCACCATTTTAACGTTAGTTTATTGGTTAGTCGTATCATATCACATTTTCCATTATTGTCATCATATCGTAATCTGTGTTCAAGTTTCCCAATCATTTATGGATCATTCATAACGTATCATGATTCTCGTTCTAATACTCCACGATTGTCGATGTTCAAACATTTCAATACTAGGTGTCCAACATAAAGGATTATCAATAAACTCATGAACGCGTGTGTTATACCCCAGAGAAGGAACCACAACGTGAGAGTCTATACAAATATTAACAAGGGCTGAATGAAACAATAGGATATAAGTTCAATAAAAATGTATCTCCGAGCAAGGATCAAGAGTGTATTAAATTCGAATCTCATTCAATGTAGAGATTCAACCGAGAGTACTATAATATCCAAGTTTCGCCCAACACGAGCTTATGAACGGATGAACATCTAGTGACTAAAGGAATACATATTTCGATGTTAAAAAGTGGTTTGGAGGTGTTGAGAAGGTGTTAGAAGTGACGAAGGATCAACACAATTGACGAATGATCAACGAAGTTTAAAACAGTTTTCTGAGTCATTGGTACCAATACCTCAAAAAGTAGGTATTGGCACCAAACCAATTCAAAGAGCAATCCGAGTTAAGGTATTGGTACCTTAAAAAGTAGGTATTGATACTAAGGTATTGATACCTCAAAAAGTAGGTATTGATACCAAACCAATCCAGAGAGAAATTAGGGACTGAGGTATTGGTACATCAGAAAGTAGGTATTGATACTAATGTATTGATACCTCAAAAAGTAGGTATTGATACCAAACCAATCCAGAGAGAAATCAGAGACTGAGGTATTGGTACATCAGAAAGTAGGTATTGATACCTCAAAAAGTAGGTATTGATACCACTGCCTTACAATGGGCGATTTGCAGAAAATCAAAAAAATGCATAACTTCGAATTTCAACTAATTAGACCACGATTTAGGCACACAATCAACTCATAAATACATAAAGATAGTTGGATTTCCCTACCTCAAGTCAAGGATCGAAACCCATGCGATTTGAGCAAACCCTAACTCTCCAAACTTTGAAATCAACCGAATACTCCTTCCCCGAGCTTGGCCCACAAAATTAAGGCTCAATAACGCGAATAGATGAACGATTGGAAGCTATTTGCCATGGGTTTTGAGTGAGGAGTGAAGTTTTGAGTGTTGAAGGAGGAGAGAGAGAGTGCCGAGAGAGGGGGGAAGAGGCGAGAGAGATCAGGAGATGAGAGAGAGTGTGAGGAGTGAAATACTCCTCTGCACACACCACCCATATATATACCGACACAAACACATATTGCACTTGCACCCTCCTACAAACAATTTCATCACATTAACCCCAACTCAAATAAACTCAATAAATTTCAATTTTTTTCTCAATTATAATATCGAATTAAACTTTAATTTTTTTTTTTTTTGAAATTTCGGGTCCTTACAGAGTGGCTGTCTTCAAACTTTGTGATGAAGGACATGGGTGAGGCTGATTTTGTACTTGGAATTAAGATCACTAAAGATCGCTCAAGAAGGTTTCTTGGTTTGAGTCAGGAAACCTATATCAAAAAAGTTATTGAGCGTTTCCGAATGCAAAATTCCAAACCCATTGACACTCCAATTGAGAAGGTACACACCTTGAGTCTTGCTTTATGCCCTCAATCTAATCAAGAAAAGGAGGCAATGGCTCAAGTCCCCTATGCAAGGGCGGTTGGGAGTCTGATGTATACTATGTTGTGTACTCGACCAGATATCTCCTTTGCAGTAGGGTTGGTCGGTCGGTTTCAGAGTAACCCTGGACATGCTCACTGGAAGGTTGTGAAGAGAATACTTAGATACTTGCGAGGCACTGCAGATTACATGCTATGCTATCAAGGTGGAAACGGATGCTTACGAGGATACAGTGATGCAGACTATGGTAGTGACATAGATGAGCGTAAATCTACCTCAGGATATGCATTCTTGCTTGCAGGTGGAGCAATTTCCTGGTGCAGTAAGAAACAAACTTGTATCGCATTGTCCACAATGGAATCTGAGTACATAGCTTGTTCTTCAGCGGTCTAAGAGGCTGTTTGGTTGCGGAGATTCTTACAGCGCCTTGACACAAGGCCTAAGATTAGTGGGCCTGTGACTCTATATTGTGATAGTATGGCGGCCCTTGCTTATACTAAGGATCCCAAATATCATGAAAAATCTAAACACATTGATATTCGGTTTCACTACATTTGAGACATGGTTGTGCAAGGAGAGGTGGTCCTAAAGCATATATACACAACCAGTATGGTTGCTAATCCCTTGACTAAGCCTATAGTGAGGGATGTCTTTCAGAGCCATGTTAGTAGTTTGGGACTTCGTAGGATTTGAGTTGTTTATGCTTTATTAAGACACCTTCGGATATTTATTGTTTATGCACTGATTTTTATATTCGAGTTGATTATGATCAAAAAAATCATGTTGCATTTAAATTGTTATGCACTTACAATTGTGTGTCAAAAGGCATAGGGTTGACCAACTCACATGGTAACCTACCTCAGCGCTGATGGGCGAGCGAGATGAGACATAATTATACTCTTTATGTGATGCTGAGTTTAGAGTATTGTCGCCTTGGTTGGACCAAGATGAGGTCATTCTTGACCGAACACATAGCCTGTGTAGCCTTTGATTGAGCCCGATGGAGACCTAGATAGGGCGCAGTGCATGCGACAAATTTGAAAGTCTCGAGTAAGGCGCTTTTAATAGCAACTGTACTTAAGTTTGTACGGTGTTTTTGGGAGTGACACAATCTTTATGGATTACTCCATCGTAGCATGTGAATCATACCACATGTGCTGTTGTTGACCATACTTAGAGGAGTGATAGCGTGGATCCCTTTCCTATCACTGTGTGGGCTCTAAGAGTCATTTATATGACTACTCGTTACCCTTATTTGACTTGAGACTATGTCATGAAGTAGAGACTTTGTGTTGCTACTCTAGCTTGACTACCTAAGGCCACGAAATGTCAGGGTCCCATGGAGCATGATTGGGAAAGCAGCAAGGTTAACATGGAATGACATGAGGGCTCAAGGAAGACTTTCTGGTATCACATTCGTTTATGTGGTTGGTTGTGCTTTGTGTCGGCATAAGTTATTCTCTTTTTATATACAGTATATAAAAATGAAAAATAATTTTGAAATTGGAAACACACCAATGCAAAGGGGTTGAGCATAGCTCTGAACTGAGACTCAAGAGGGATTAGAGATGCTCGATCCAATGTGGCTAGTTTTGTCTAGGGAAATGACGAGATCTTGTGTAGTGATGTGCCATGTTAGTTTGATGGAAGCTTAATATGGTACTCCTATTTTGCCTGTTTCTTTCTCGTCGGTCGCACGCCTCATTTCCTGTATGAAGAGAGAATTGATAAGATTGACATGGATGAGATGTTTTCCTTAAA
>BPLS01021801.1:0-14879 GCA_019656275.1 Rhododendron kiyosumense | reverse complement strand
TGTAAAATTTTCAGAACCTAACTCAAAATGTGGAAAGAGTTAAAATTTGTTAACTGACCCGCTATTGGGGTATCTGTAGTGCTGACAGCATCGTCACACTTTACGGAAACGGTCATATTTTTTAGCCCGAGCGATGAAATCAAGATCCGTTTTTTGATTTTGAAACTAGATTCATAGACCTTAAAAAGTATGTAGAGTTTGTGCATTAGTTATTCTTGTGCAAAATCAGTTTATTGGCAATTTTAATAAGCAACACTATTCACTCCCCCCCCCCCCCCCCTTCTCGGTTGTCTTTTTGCGTAACAGGCCATCTAGAAGATCATTTGTTTCGGTGATTCTTTTTTATTGAAACTATATGGTTTCGTAGAATCAACTATTTCTGTGTGACATCCGGTCACGACTGTGGAACAATATTCCGTCTTTGTCTCTTGGTTAAAGCCCTAGGAGTTTTGTTAGACTTGGTGAGAGAGAGCCTGAATTTGGTGAGAGATTCCAATTGGGTTTTTGATTTGGTGAGAGAACTTGAATTTTGGGATTAGTGAGTCTTTTTGTGAGGGCTTTGTTTGTTTGTCACTCTTGTAGCTCTTCGGAGTATCGTTCTCTTCACATAATGGAATCGTCTCTCATTCGCTTGCCCGTAGAGTAGGTTTACAGCCGTAAGCCAAACCACGTATATCTTGGTCTCTAGCTCTTATTCGTTTTCTTTATTTGGTTTGGTTTCTCCGTTGCTTTTTCGCATATGTGTTTGGTTTGATTATTTTCTCAATATCATGGCCATCAATAATCGTCAGATTTCTGTTGGCTCCTTCGGGGGCCCGCCGCACAAACACGGATTGGTTAGATCCAGACCGGTTTTCACAATTTTGCACAGCCTTTTTGTGTGCGTGCATGCGTGTGTGTGTGTGGTGCTTCTTCTACCTCTTTTATCACCCTCAATACAATTCAAAAATCATCCATGCTCAAATCGTTGTCTATCATTTGCCATCATTCAAAATCACCCTCCTTAATTTACCTAAATTTCAAATGACGATCCCATCTCCAATGGTTAATACAATCTGTAGTTGTTTTCACTCCAAACTCTTCCCTAGTGCACTCATCACTTTCTAGCTTGACTGAGTTGGGATTGTAGGCTTATTAACTTTTTTGGTTCCCCAAAGTATTATTTTCATCTCATTTTCGTCTCCGATGTAAACATTGAAGATATTTAGTCCCCAATGTATCAATTATGTACCAATCAAGTACCCAAGTCTAATGTCGTTACCCCATCTGTCAATATGAGGGGCATCCTCGTCATTTAACTCACCCCAAATTCCAATCAAAGAAAAACGGGGAAAAAAGAAAAGAAGAGAAGAGAAGAGAATAGAGAGATGTGGCTGTGGGGATTTCACGGAGGTGGTGGTGAGAAAAGATGGTGGTTTGTGTGAGGGAGGGATCGGAGACAGAGTGCAAGAACCTCAAACCGCTCGAAACCCAGTTCAAAACAAGCGAAAACAAGGTGAAGGGTTGTGTTTCTCAGGTCTACATCCGAGGCTACCTTGACTCGGACAAGAATGTCGTGTTTGAGGCCGATTCTGACTCGGAACTCACCAAGGGACTCGCGGCTTACTAGTTCAAGGGCTTTCGGGTTGGTTCGTGGAGGAGATTCTACGGGTTTGCTTGATTTTGTGGTGCTTCCGCCTTCTTGTGTTGCAACAAAGTTGACGCCGTCGAGAAATAATGGGTTCTTGAATATGTTGAAGTTGATGCAAAGAAGGCTTTGGAGGTTAATATGGAAGCTGAAAAAGGCAGTGACTTTGGTATAAAAAGACGAAAATCCCGTGGAGGGTTCGAATTTGAGCTCAAAAAATGAGATTGTAGCTGAAAAAGATAGTGATTTTGGTAAAAAGACGGAAACCCCGTTGAGCATTTGAATTCGGATTTCATGAAATGGGATTGGGGGTGGGGATTTGGTTGTTGGAGTGTGCTCTGAAGTTAGTGGTCATGATGATTTAGGATCATTTTTCCGGTTGTTTTTTTACTGGAAATTAGGGGTGGGTGAATGACGAAAATGCCCCTCATTTTGACGGATGAGATTAAAGGTGTTAGATTTGGGGACTTGATTAATACAAAATTGATGTGTTAGGGACTAAATGTCTTCAATATTTACATTGGGGACGAAAATGAGACAAAAGTAATACATTGGAGACCAAAAAGATTAATAAGCCTGGAATTGTACCACTAGACAATATTAGTACAAGTTTTCTTGAGAATAGTACCAATTAGACATACTCCCATATGGATCATATGGGGATCGATTGTGGAGAAAATTCCTAGTAGTATTTTCTAGTAAGAGACTTACAGTTGGGTAATGTGGCAAACAATCCCATTGCAATCACATCGGATACCAGGATTATAATCTGTATTGTTGATGTCCCAGCGAATCCTAGTGTCGATGGCGGCTGCACTGCATGGTTCTCCGCTTATGTTCCATTGATAATTTGTTGCGGATATTCCCCATTGGTTGAAGACGGAGTTCAAAGCACTCACTATCCGAAATTCCGAAAAAGAAAAGAAAAGTAAGAGTTAGAGCTGACATGGTAATCTTGTTGTTTCGAAAAGAAAGTACTATACCATAACGCAAATGAGCAGTCAATTGGCAATACAATTCTACAGTTTTATAGTATAATTCTTAGAGAAAACATTCTTTCCGGAGGCGGAGGAAAAGGGGGTTTTCTGCCACCCCCGTGGACCTCTTTCGTGGTTTTTTTTGAGTAATCTGAACCGTTCATCATATAGAGCCTACAAAATAATGTATCCACGCGAAAAATCAATTTGTCCAGATATCAATAGATATGTCAAAAGTTGAGTTTAAGATGAAAGAAGAGACGACTGTGGATAGTTTAACTTAAAAAACAGTTGACAGATCCATGCCGCCCATATTTCCGAATAAAACTCAACTTTTGACACACATATCGATGTCCGGACAAATTGATTTTTTGCGTGGATACATTATTTTGCAAGCCCTACAAGATGCACAGGTCGGATTACCTAAAAAAAAAAAACGTGCGGTGGGGGCCCACACTAGGTGGTAGAAAACCCCTTGTTCGCCGGCGCCGGACAGAATTCATTCTCTAATTCTTATACTTATTCTACTACCGCTTGAAAAAAAAAAAAACCACAATTCGGTCAAAAGCTTTACTTAGACAAGGTCAAAGGAGTTAAATTTGGATGGTGACTTAATTCGTTGAAGAAAGTGTTGAAAAGAAAACTTGATTTTAGTAGACACGTGATACATGAATGGTGTGGTTTATGTATGTAGTTCATGAGTCTAGTTGAAATGTTCATGTATGCGTGTAAAGAGACATCAAGAAGTTTGTATAGTTGGCTAGGTTCCAATAACTTTATTTCTTCGTTGTATCCAACTTCTTCAAAAGAGACATCTAGAAAAAGGTAGCAGCAATGACTGGTTTTCTTATGAAGCAGTTAGTAATATTCACATTGATCTATGATGGGACGCTACATCAAGTATTGGTTCAACCTCATAATTTTATTATGCTATTTCTAAGCTCATTTTTTGTTCAGCTCTTCTGGACCAATCTAAAAACTTTTCGCAACACTGAGTTTTTGCGGAGTCTATATAAACTATGTACTCTAGTGATTAGGGTTGGCAATGGGGCGGGTAGGGGGTGGATACCACTATCCCCAATACCCAAACCCAAACCCAAATCCATCCCCATCCCCTCCCCGATACCCATCGGAAAATTATTTTTACCCTCCATCATATCCCTGCCCCAAACGGGGAACGGGAATCCCCATGGGGAATCGGGGATCCAATAGGAACCACAAGCAAAACCGGTGTTCTTAATTCGATATCCCTCCAGCAAGACGCCAAGAACAAACAACACACGCAGAGCTCTTTAAAGCTTCAATTTCTCAACACGACGTGATTTCATGAGTTTCCGACGTGAACAATATTTATCAGGCATGAATAATATTTATGTAACTAGAACTATCGATTTAAACTCTTCTTTCTACTAATCTTCTATCCGTGGTAAGTGAATTCAATTACTTCTACGTTAATTGACAGTGAGATTTAATTTCTTTCTTCCTCACTTATGCATATATAGTACTCCTATATAACGGGGCGGGGATGGGGCGGGGACAGACTCATACCCATCCCCTACCCGTTCCCCATTTTTTTTAAAAAAATTATCCCCATCCCCTACCCGATCCCCAAAAAATTCCCAAATCCCCAACCCATTTGGGGTGGGGCAGGGCGGGGCGGCCGGGATTGCCATCCCTACTAGTGATTGTGATTCTAAGGTGTTACCAAGGTGATGGAAAGTAGAGAGAGTGATTAGAAAGAGTGAGGTTGAGTAGAGTTTATGCACCACAACGAAGTAGTCTATGTGTAAATGAACTGGCGTGAAGTGTTTATTACACAAATGCTGTGTTATCTCCTCCCTCAAATCTCTCCTACTTGTTTATGTTGGAAATATTCATTAGAATTTCTGTAAACTATAATACTCCCTCCGTTTCTTATTTAAAGTCCAGTATTCCATTTTGGGCTGTCTCTTAAGAAGTGTCTATTTTGTAAAGTTAGAAGGTAAAAGTTGGTGCATTGTCTATTTTGTCCCTAAAAGAAGATTCCATTTTGAAAAGTTAATGAGTAAAAGTGTAATGATGATAGGTAAGTAGGGAAAGTAGAGAAAAAAGTTGATGTGAAAGGTATAATGATGATGTCTTTTTAATAAGTTAGAATTACGAAGCAGGACACTTAAAAAGGGACAGAGGGAGTAACTGGAAACAATACCACAACAAAAAAATATTGAGAGAATAATATAAGCTCATAAGCAGGGGCAGATCCAATTTAAGAACAGACGGGTCACGTGACCAAGCTAAAATTAACGGGTTTTTTTTGTGTGAACCCAAAAATAAGTAATATATATTAAAATACCCAAAATGTGGTTAAATGGAAGCCTTGTTCGAGTCGTAGGGGCTTTGCTTCCCATGCGTGCGGCCGTGGTTCGGGATACGGTATCGTCTTTCTACTTTCTGATTTTAACGTTTACGTGGTTTGGAAAAAAAAAAACCTTCCTCTAAATGTAGCTACTGGGAATTAACCCTATTTTCTCATGACTTTAGGTTATCGTCCTACCACAATTCCATAATAACGCATGCAACCTATTTCACCAATAAAAGTATAGGAGTAATAAATTATCAAGTACAAATACAGAAAACACCAATCTATTTTTATTTTTGGTTCTCATTAGATTATTTCACGTTCTTGATATATTGGATTGTGAGAATCTTTATACTCCCTCCGTCCCTAAATAAATATTTGGCATGCAAATTTAGGTTTTTTAAAAGATGCATTTTTTTATTAAAAAAATTTCAACATTTTTCACACCTTGAAAAAACTCATTGATATCTATAGATTTTTGAAAAAATTTGGTGAAAGTACACAGAGACCCCCTCAACTATGTCTTTTTTCCATGGAGACCCCCTAACATTTAAAACCGTCCATATAGACCCCCTCAACTATAACCGTTAACCAATCAACACCCTTCTGTCAAAATACCGTTAAGATGAAGGGGTCAGTGTGGACAATTTTTATAGATGAGGGGGTAAGTGTGGACGACTTTTTAGGGGTAGAATCGTCATTTTCCCTCATTCCATTAACAGCGTTAGCCAATTTTTCATTTCATATAGTTGAGGGGGTTTGTATGGGCATTTTTAAACATGAGGGGGTCTCCATGAGAAAAAGTGATAGTTGAGGGGGTGCTTGTGTACTTTTGCCAAAAAATTTTAACGAATAAAATGCATCTTTTTAGAGACTTAGGTTTGCAGTTCGGACATTTATTTAGGGACAGACAGAGTAAAATTTGTGCTCGAAAAGTGACCCATCTATGCAAAATTCCTAGATCCGCCACTGCTTATAAGTAGCAATTTAAGAGAAAACTTATGTAGATCAAGCCACGCATAAAGCGTTGTCGTAAGAGCAGATGCGTCCCCTCTTGCACCGAGTTGTATGACATTCCACTCCGAAGATAAAACAATCCTAGAAAAATTTGTGTGCAGCTAAAACTTTCTTTGAACCAAAAACCGCCAGTATGCTCAAAACAATGAAAATATTTATGTAGTGAAACTCAAGACCAAAAAATCATTTGTGTTCCGCCCCATGACCTTCTCTGGTTTTTTCTTTTCCTGTGGGAGAGTGTGGAAACTTTATATCTATCTCAAAGCCAATTGGCAATGAGTGAAGAGGTCTCAAATGTTATTAAATGATCACCCATTCCACACCCAAGCAATGTGGGACTTTATTTTCTTAACATCCCCCCTCACGTGCAGCTGCATTTGAGGTCTGTCACGTGCAGTCTTTGTGCTGGTCTGTCATCGTGGGATATGAATTGTGAATTTTATAAAATGTGGAGTGGAACGGGCCCCGCTCTAATACCATGTTAAAGCATCCAACTCCAAACCAATTGGCAAAGAGTGGAGAGGTTGCCTAGGCTCAACACTCCCCTGCACGTGCGACCCCTGACTCGCACGTGGAGAGGTAAACAAAGGATCCGAAACACACGGATCACAATGAAATAAAGTGCAACTATGGGACAAACAAATGGGAAAAGCCTCCGAAAGTCTAACTCTGATACCATTTGGAAACTTTATATCCATCTCAAAGCCAATTGGCAATGAGTGAAGAGGTCTCAAATGTTATTAAATGATCACCCATTCCACACCCAAGTAATGTGAGACTTTATTTTCTTAACAGAGAGTAATATGCTGGGAAGTGTGTATCTCTATGTACCGACTTGGTATAGGTATATATATACGTAGATTTCCAAAATCAAGAAACCACCATAGTGCATGTAGTAAATGTTATATATGATGATAAGGGGAGGGTAATGAGGTCAGACACAATAAATGAGCAAAGAATCCAAAGCCATATTAAATGTTTAAAATTTTAAATTTATCTCCAACAGTTTAAGTGTAGTTGGTTCATCGAATTTCCAACATAAAGAAATTTCAGAGGAAGCAAACAAGTTATTTTGAAGGACATGCATCTTTGGACAGCATAGGTTGGGGAAATAAATTGTGGAGAATAGGTTGGGGGCTTGTGGCCGACCTTCTAAAATTATTTTCTTTTTTAGGATGATATGATGAGATTTGCTACCGTATTCTTGAATTCAAAGGAATATTGCCACTTGAATTCCTCATTGTGCAATACGTTGGTGTCCGCTACAGCGCTACTAAATATAAGTGTTCTGTTCGTGGAAAAAGAAAAAGCAAGAGAAACTACATAGATATTTGGGAGCCTACTTTTTTGGTTTTTCATTTTCAACTTTCTGTAACAGGAGTAGTGTTTAGAAAACATGTGTTGAAAATAAACTATGGATTGATTTTTTACCATGTTGCCCCTTTATTATAGTATATAAGTAATGTATATGAATAATGTGTTAATAAATTTTTTAAAGTTAGATTGGGAAATTGTTTTCTTCTTTGTTATGTGAACATCTCAAAGTATTTTTCAATTTATAGGTAATTAGGAAGAAATAAAAATAAGTAAAATAATGATGTGACATAAAGATTATGTTTTTTGGTTTGAAGACTTTTTTGTTCTTTATTTTTTGGTAATTGAAAGCCTCCAAGAAAATTTTCAAAGATTAAAATCCCAATATTACTGCCAATTTTAAAAGATTAGCAATTATACCTTATCTTAGACCATCCGCAATGGTATAATCAAAAGCAAATTATTTTTAAAGTTAACAATGTTGGTGCAAAAAATGGCTCACAATGGTATAATCAAACCTAGCAATATCCTTAGAAATAATCTAATTTTGGGATTTGGATTACCAAAACTAGCAACTTTTTTAATAATAAAAAAATATGAACCCCACACCACATAAGTTAACTGGTTCCCAAATTTTTAACTGGTATTTTCTTCTTCTTTTCTTCGCGTGTTTCATCTTCATATTGCAAGTAATTTGTTTTTCTTGTTTTCTTTTGATTTTCTTCCAATGGGCTTTGGAATTGTGACAGTGATTCCATCATTTGGGAAGAAGAGGTGCTCAAAAATTTCATTAAGAGGGAAGGAGAATGGGAGGGGAAGCTCTGAATCCTCTGATATTTTACTAAAAAAAGGAGGGAATCGATAAATTTCCAACCCCCCAACACACACACACACAACCCCCCCCCCCACCCAAAACAAAAAAAAAAAACAAAAAATCATAATACGATGGAAGAAAGTCATCGATTTTTTCCCCAAAATTAAGAGAGGGAATCGATTTATTTTTGCCCAAAAAAACGTAATGGATGAATGGGGGGAACGAGAGAGAGAGATAGAGAGAGAGTCAAATTGTAGTAGACCTCTTATTTTGGTTATGGACTAGAAGTGGCCATTGTGAATCTCAATATTGTTAAGCTTAGCAACCTCTTAACTGAATAATCAAAAGCTAATGTGTCAACTTTTGGTTATCCATTTTTTATTATACCATTGTGGATGGCCTTAGAGATGATCCCAAAGACAAAAACACAAAACTGATGGGCTGCCATGCTATGCAGAACTGATGAGTTGGGTTCGAAAAGTAATTAACGATTAGGAACCCAGGAACACTCTTTCTGCTGACCTTCAAACTTTCAAGCAAATGTAAAATGTAAGGACGTGTAGGGAGGTTAATATTTAATTATTTATTGAGGGACGTGGTTATTTCCAAAATAAGTAAAGGGCAATTTGGTCTTTTTATTTCCAACAATCATGAGAAGTATTAAAGGAGAATGGAAAAAGCTCCTCCAAGCCTTTTTTGGCTTTTGCTCTCTAAACCCAAAAACCAAAAATGTTTTATGCCAAAACTCATATATTTGTTCAGCCCCCAAACACCAATTACCGCGCTTCCGCAAGCAAAGCCATGTTTTCCTACTTACCAATAAAAAAATAAATCATTGACAAAGGGGTAGCGGTAAAGGTGCCAACCCATCCCCAATTCAATGAAAGAATGGGAGGAGAGGAATTTCTCCCCCTTTTGGGGTTTTTTCATTTTTCAATCTTAGATTTTAGAGGTTTTTTCTCATTCCCCCTTCACCCCCACCTTCTTCCTTCCCATACCACCATCCGTCGCCCTCCTCCACCTCTTTCGCCGTGTATCCGACAACTGTTTGTTACCAGTTTTTCTTTTTTCTTTTTCTTTTTTTATGGTTCTCTTCTTTGGTGTTCGTGTGTGGAATTGCTCCCTGTTAATTTGTGGGGCTTCTATCACCCATGTATGGATGTTTTTGGTTATTTTCTGCAGTGCTCCGTCTTTTTGGAGTGATGGATTTAATTGTAGTTGGATGTAGTATTTGGACTGAGCTCCCTACTGTTGGTTTAATCTTGATCCTTTGTTTAGGGATAGAGTTTCCTCTTGATGCATTGTTTCTTAGCACCTACTATTGTTTTGACAAAAAAAAAAAAGAATATCACTTGGTTTGGTTTTGAGTTTTTCTAATTACCTATTTACATGTTTTTCTTGAGGGAAAATCTACAATACACATCCCTTAAAAGGGTGTATCATATGCATTTATTTTATGGTCCATTCATAACATTTTAGCGTGTTTCGTAACTTTTATTCTAGAATTCATAACTTTTTAGCAATACGATTCGTAACATTTTTTCTATAATTCATAACATTTTGGGAGATGCATATGATACACACCCAAATAAAAAATGTGTATTATAGTCTTTCTCTTTTTTCTCTATCTTCCTCTCTACATGTATTCCTAATTAACTTAAAAAGATGGAGGAAGTAGACTTTCATTCAAGGCTAATTATTCATGCTTTGTTCTCTTTCTAACTCAAAAAGAATTTTTCAAAAAATTTTCCTAGATTCCTCCTAAATTCTGTCTACTCTCAACATTTCTCTCTTTACCTTTCTCCATTTATTACCCCTACTATTTTTCAAAAAAAATTTCAAATTTCAATCCAAACAAAGCATCAGTACTCCTGGTACAAGTGGCATTGACATATGGTACTCCCTATAATTGAAGGATCATCATCACATAATTTGACTCATTCATTATCTCTCAACTACTAAATAAAAGTTTATGATACTACGCCTGCTGGAAATTTGCCGCAACATAAATGGTTGGAAGTACCACTTGAGTAACGCTATACTAGGCATGGATCTCCCAAACAGAGAGAGAGAGAGAGAGAGAGAGAGAGAGAGAGAGTACCTTCGGAAGGAGGAGTAGTACCATTTTGAGCTCGGACAATCTGAACCAAGCCGAGGAGGGAAACAAAGTAAAAAGCCAAGGCACAAAGAACTGATGGTGTTGGTGATCCACCCATTACTTTCCTCTTCCTAAGTCAAATGGATTGGTAATCAAGGGAGATCCGTTCAAGCCTAGCCTATATGTATTTGTTCAGAACTTCAGATTATATACAGTATTGTATGTATGGGGGGGGGGGGGTGTGGAGGGGTTTTCAGGAATTTTGTGACCCCTCGCACGAAGCAATCACCAATACCAATACCAATTCTAATGTTGTCAGGTAATTAAAACTCCTAATGGTTGGATTGAGTAGATTGACTCGTGAGTCTATTTTCTAGTTATCGTAATGCGTTTCTCACGAAATCACAACTCTTATCTTTTTTTTAATTAGTGAAAGATAAATTTTACAAAAAATTAGCCTAAGATCCAAAAGTAGGTGCCTAAAATCACATTTAGTTCAACTTAAGTTTCTGTAATATGTAGAGTCCATTAATAAAAATACTCTAGAGTTTAAGGTTTGTGAAAAGAGAAAATTATCTTTAATGAAAGTGCCAACTCAACACATGGGAATACTTGGACACTGGCGCCTTTCATTGTTAATTGTTATGGACGGATGAAAAAAAAATCTGACGCGTTCCATGAAATGATAAGTGTAGCCTCTCTCTTATTTTTCTCGCACGTGCGCACCTCTCTCTCTCTCGTGCCTGACGCGTGCACCTCTTTGTCTGTCTGTTTCTCTCTCTGCTATGAACAGTGCACTCCCCTCTCTCTCTCTCTCTCTCTCTCTCTCTCTCATACTCCACTTTAATTGACTTGTACAATAGAACATTTACATTGTGGGCAAATTTTACTGATCTCCCCTGAGGTTTCTGACATGAATAGAAACCTCCCCTGAGGTTTCTGAAATGGCACTACTCTCTCATCCTTTACCTGACAATACCAAAAGACCCCCCTCTGTTAATTGCACATTAGAAAACGGATGGAAAAGGTGATCGGCTTTGTTCGGTCCTTAGTTTAATTTTGTTTTTGTTTTGTTTTTCAATCATTACCTTACTTTTTTCTGCAATTATTATCCTATTTCTCTAATTATTATTTTCTCATCTCTCTCTCTATCTCTCCCCAACAATTACCAATCTCTTCAATCATTACTCTATTTCTCTCTCCACCCACTACTAAAACTAAACTAAACTAAACTCCCAACCAAATGAACCAATGTCATTGTACTATACTTTTTACAATACCTATACTACCCTCACCAGACTCTTTACCCCTCTTATTTATAAAATATAAAATACAAATATCACTACACTTTGTACCCGTTTCACTTTGAGATTTTGTCCTTATTTAAAAGGATTCACATTTGTTAATTTTTTATCAAACTTTTTTGAATTATTAGTTCGTCTCGATAAAAAGAATTGAAAAAGTAAAAAATTAAGACATTTACCAAATATTTTGAGAAATTCAATATTTTGGGTAAAAGTAATAATTTTATATTCTTTTGATTCCTCTCGTTGAGACAAACCAATAATTCACAAAAATTAACACAAAACTAGGAAATACGAAAAAAATTCCAATATGGACAAAAATCAAAAAGCCTAAAAATCTCACAAACAATCTCGAGCAATGCGTTCCAGACGTTGTAGGTCGTTTGTAGAGGATAAGTTCCTTGGCGTCGCCTCTTTCTGGTGTAAACCCAAAGCGGTCTTTGATGGAGCCCGGTGGCCTGGCTCGTTGGGCTCCTCTTGTGGTGGAGGGGGAGGAGGAGGTGGGGGAGGGGACCTTCTTCGCCTCCGCCTTCCGCCTCCAGAAGATCCGGAGGCGGCTGGTGTTGCGTCTTGTAGATGTTGCTTCATCTAGGCCAACTCCGCCCTTAGAGCCGCCAGTTCGTTATCCCTGTCATCGTCTCGACGCTACAACAGATGGATGTAGGTCGTCATTATGTCATCTGTTGCCGGAGATAGGCCAGAACTTGGTGGGACAGAGATGGACATGTGTCTTTCAGGGAACGGTGGGAAGATTGTGTTTCCACTGGCGTCTTTGGCCCTCGAAATGGTAACGTCTGGCAGATCTCCTCCCATTGTGGTTGAATTTGCAGTTATCTTTGGAAAAGGAAGGTGGTTTCTAAGAGATCGGAGCCATTTGAATCAGAAGCGGTTCACGTCGGGTTCACCAATTGTGTGGCTCGTGGTCTTCGATCTGAATCCTTCTTCTGCTGGTTCAGTGATTGCCTAGCCTTTTCTCCTAACCTACACAGTGAACGCACGACTAAGACCTGGCCGGGGTTGCCCGGCAAAGCCCTCCGGCGAGAGGATGAGAATATGCAAAGAGGAAAGCAAGAGACTTGGGTTTTGGGTGTATGAGTGTGTGTACCTTCCAGGGGCGATATCCTTCAATATTTATAGAGTTCCTTCGACTTGCTCTCTAAGCACAGGCACAGATCTTCACGAGTTAGGCGGTGTCGTCATGACGTCACTGAACGGATCTGGTAACCGTTTTGGTGTGAGCTGGTATGCCCCACGTGCGCTCATGATTATCCTCTGGCGTAACCGTCTCTGCGCGTGGGATGACACGTGACCGCGTAGTTGGCCGAGTTTGGAGGCTACCCAAGCTTGGTGGTAGTCCAGTTTGACGGATTAGCTGAGCCTGGCGGGAAAATTGGGCTTGTAGAACCCGTCCATGGAGCCACCTCCCAGATGGTGGCCGAGCCCACACTTAGCCGAGCCTAGTTGATGACCTCCTGGTGTTGGGCATAGACGAGCGTAACGCTAGTAATCGACGGACCTCCTCGGAATGAAGCCAAGCTCCGCCTCAGATACGGCCTTGACGGCTAGGCGCAGCCAGTCATGTTCGGCCTGCTACATTTATTGCTATTAAAAAAAAGATAACATTATTTGTTTGTCTTTTTGGCAACTGTGAGTAAATAATTATAATAAAAACATTGTTACAACAAAAAAAAAATTACCTTTACATTTTTACAACCAAAAATTGGCCTACAATCAAAAAATGAAACACATTTGTTGGTTTTGACAAATAACCTTATTCATTAATATTTTGGGATAATAGATTTGTATAGAACACTAAATTTTTTGATTTTATTGCGATTATATAAAGTACAAAACTTGCAGAATAACATTATCTGTTGGTCTTTTTAAAAAAAGAACATGGCATAAATTTAAATAGATAATCATATCTGTTATTGCGATTATACAGAGCATAGAATTTGCAAAGATAACCTTATCTATTAGTATTTTTAGATAATACAAAGTATCGATTTTAATAGATAACCACATATATATCTTGATTATTGTGGTTATACAAAGTACAGAAACTGCAAAGATAATCTTATCTATTAGTCTTTTTTAACGATACGGATTATATATTTGGATCGAAAACTATATTTGTCCATTATATTATAATAATACATTTTACGTTATATGTGTTTTAGTTTGGTGCCACACTTAAAAAAACATATAATGTTATATGTATCCTTTATGTGCCGCACATATCTTGTTAACCTTACATATATGTTATCACTCTAAAATGATAGGATAAAAAAAATAAAGTCTTCTTTTTTAGAAAGTGATGACATTGAACTCTCACTCTTTAGTCTTGTTAAATCATTCAAATTTGGGGAAAAAAAAAAGAAGAAAACTTTGAGGGGAAAAAACCCACAAAGTTCGCCCGTATAATCAAAAAAAAAAAATAGAGGGTAAAAAGTGTTGAAACAGATGTAGGAGTAATAGTTGAATAGAGGAATGAACTTGATGAACGTTGATTTACCTATTAATTTACTCTGTTTACTATTTTTAGAACAAAGGTCGGTTCAGGTGAGTTTGGATTAAAAAGTAGGGAGTGATTTTTTTTCATCTTTATCCAATATTTTTTTTGCATTTGTTAGTTTTGCGTCAAATTTTTGTGACTTATTGGTTCGTTTCAATGAGTGTAACAAAAAAAGTATAAATTTTATATCGGAACCCAATTTTTTTTGAAAAAGACCAAAAAATAAGTCAAAGAGATGTCTTTTTGGCTTATTTTTGTCTTCTTTTAAAAAAAAAGAGTTTCGATCAAATTTTTTAACTTTTTTGGTTCCGCTCATGGAGATGAACCAGTAAGTCACAAAAGTGTGACGCAAAACTACCAAATGCAAAAAAAAAAAATTGAATTAAGATGTAAAAAAGTTACTCCCTACTTTTTAATTTAAACCTACCCGAAGTGCGTGTGTGAGAGAGAGAGAGAAATTTTTGTTTGCAGAAGTGGGTAGAGAGAATTGATTTTAATACTAGTAGAATGGCTCGGGTGAGATGATTTGTGTTTCCACGAAAATGGAGAGAGAGACGATTTCTGGTTTGGCCAAGTTTTGTTCTTGGAGGAGTCAGTGAAGGTGAGTGTGTCTAACTCATATTGAACCCACTCTCAACCCATTATATAATATGGGCTGATTGGGTTGGGTTATAAGTGGGCGGGTTTGGGAGGGTTCAAAATATGGATTGGGATTGCCATCTCTACTTAATCGTAAGACATGATATTTCCATTTGTCTTTGTAATGTGCAGAAGTCTTTCCAAGTCTTACGCATTTGTCTGTGTCCGTATCTTCAAGGATGGAACCAAGGGGGGTCTAGTGGCGCCGGCCGCCACGTCAAGAATTTTAGAAAATG
>BPLS01021796.1:0-12436 GCA_019656275.1 Rhododendron kiyosumense | reverse complement strand
CACGTGGAATTTTTTCATTGGGTGGCATTTTTCAGGATGTAAACACACCCCCCGCATTAACATTTTATTTATGCTAAATAAATGTTAATGGCACACGTTCTCTGCCCATGTCCCTTCAAATTCGGACGCACGAAGCATGACAGGATTTCATTCCCATGCACGTCCATTGAGCTTCCCAAAGATAGCTACAATAATTCTCCTATAAATGGCAGTTAATGATAGGGTTTAACGAATCGCATTACCCCTCATAAACCCCTTCGAATTTGAGTCTTTTCTGTCAAGAAGTCTTAAGTTTATGGACTCTCTTCCAGAAATCAATCTCATTCTAGATAACCTTGATCATCAATCTTACTCTCCCCAAATGTCTCCTCCAAATTCCCCTCGAATGTTGGCAGGCAAGATTATTTCTGATTGAACATTCCATACCCCCAACCTATCTTCCACGGGTTGGGATTCCTCTTTGACCCGTTCGAATTCATGTGATGGGTCCAACTGGGGCTCATGGGAAGAAAATTCCTCCAATACCAGTACTGGCACCATTCTGGTCAAGTTTGACCAACCTGACCCCACACCTAACAGATTCCATCACTTTCGAACCCTTTTTGCGAGTCAATTCCTGCCTTTGAGCGGTAACGATACCGTTCACATGGGCATGCTCGAATCCATCTACTCGTCTCTCAAATTTTCTCCTTTCCTCAAACAAGAGGAAAACTATCTTGGGCCTGCCCCTTATTGCGACTTCAAACGCATGGCCCAAGCCCAAAAAACCCTTTGGCTCACAGAGGTGCAAACCCCACACTTCCCAGCTGATTTCGAAGAGACCAATAAGTTGGTTCCTCTTCCTGAAGAACCCGACTGGTTCACTGAGTTGAATAATCTTGCCATCAACACTCCTCATTTCCAATGGCAATACGGTTATTCCATCTATCCTACTGACAAGAGCAAAGCTCTGCAGCTCCTTGCGGCCTTCTCATTCCTGGATATTCACATCCTGGAAGAACAAGTCCCACTTACCAATTTCAAATGGGCTTGTGAAACACTGGTACTATGTTCCATTCCCTCTGCGGTTTCTTATCAAATCCACTGTTTCCTGGATTTCTTACCAGTGATTAGGTCATGGCTCGAAGCCAATACTGCTGCGTATTGCTTCGATCAAATCCTTCAAGATTATGCCATTGCCAAAGAAAGGATTGAGAAGTTGCATGACCAGATTGAGAACTTCACTGCTGAATCCTTCGAAGTGGTACCTGGTCATGCAGACAAAAAGCTTCGAAGGCGCTTCAAAAGACGACAAGTGAAGCGTCCCACAAAAGAGGCTAAGCTTCGAAGGAAGGCCAAAGCACTGGTGCTCCGCTTTAGGCCTCTGCTGGAGAAGAAATTGGAGTCAGACTCCAAAGAAGACATGAGGAAAATGGAGCTGAAATTCCTCCAATTTGCATGGAACAAGTTCCACAGCCTTGTTACTTGGTCCTTTCCTCATTACTTTGAGAATAAAAAAGCAACTTCTCAGCACCCAGGCGCTTCGAAGGCCTAATTTGTACTTCTTTTCATAGAAACTAGGATTTTCCTTGTTTTGCTCTTTTTGTGTAAATATGCAAATTTTAATTTCGTAATCCAGTAGCAGTTTTTGTTTAATGAAATTCCCCTTTTTATCCATACGCTGGACTTGGACTTACTATTAAAATAGAAATTCTAACAATAATAACTCTATTAAAAGAGAAAAAACCAAACCCAGCGGACCCCAGGGTATGGGCCTACTATAGGCCTGGCCCACTTGCAGGAGTATAAAAGCGGAATTAATTCAAAACCACCCCTTGCCTTCTACGCATTCAAGCTTTTCAAACTCGAAATCCCTCAAGAACAGAACTCTCTTTCTCCCCAACAACGCTAAAACCAAATCGAATCAATGGCTTCTTCTAGTGATCCAACAGCCTCAGAACATCCTACTCCCTCTTTGGCATTGAGGCGGTTCGTGTCAGGAAAAACACCGGGACCGACCGGAGAGCCCTACCTCGATGCCAGGGTCTTCATTCCAAACCCTAGCGAAGAAGGTACTTACATCTTGGGCCCTCAACTCATAGGAGAAATCCCTGCTAGGCTTTCTCTTTATTATCCTCGACTGGGGGATGCCGAAATCCGGGCTTGTTCGAGCCTCGATTGGCAAAATCTTCCGAAGAAATCCTTTCCCTGCTGGCCTACATTGGACAAGGATTGGAAGATATGGACCACCCGCATGTTGGCCGCGAAGTCGGACGATCTAGAGAAGGTGGGTTTAAAAAGAATTATTACCCTCCTTCGAAGGGGGGTCCCACAAAATCCTTATCTGATTCAGGCTGCTTTGGCCTATTGGGACCCATCCTTCAACTTCTTTCGCTTTAACTGTGGCATGATGGCACCCACAGTTCTGGATGTTACTCAAATGCTGGGGCTCATTCCATATGTCCCCCAATTTGACCCTACCAAGGAATACCTCCCCCCTGAGGGCTTTACTCGTCTGACCGCCACAAACGGGGCTTTTACCCATTTCTGTATCAGGGAAAAGAAATTGGTAGGGGAAGTAACCGAGACAGAGTTTTTTGCCTACATCCTCTACACACTCTGCAAGCACATCTTCTGCCATTCTGGAAAAAGAGTGATGAATGAATTCGTTCTGGTGGCACTGGCACTTGCTAGAGGTGAAGAGTTCGACTTCGCCTCCTTCTTTCTCGGCCACGTCTACAAAGCTGGGTATGACTTCTATCAGAAGGGTTTGAACTACTCACAGGGAGGCCCCCAATGGTTCATTCAATTATGGCTTCATGCTTACTTCCCTGAGTTGGGTCCCTTCAAAGCACCCACATCCCTTGCTGGCCTTGTTGAAGCGCCAAATGTTCATGGTGACAACTACGTTCACCCAGAGGACAGTACAACACAGACTTTGGTGTACTACCTCTGCTTTTTTGCTGGTCTTGCCTCAGACAGGGAGTGGCCCAATCCATTCCCTACTCTTGTTGGGCCAGCATGGTTGTTCGACATTCTGGCGGATAGGCAAGGAAGATCCTCTCTAGCTCTCCAAGCATGGAGCAACATTCTGACGAGCAGAGAGATCTTTATTTCCTCGTCGAACACCCTCAAGTCCATAGCGCATGCAGAGGTATACTGTCCTGCACAATTTGCTAGACAGCTGGACTTTGTTCAAGGCATACCTTCCCCTTGTTGTGGCTTTGCCAACATTTGTATGTCTGAACGATCACCCATCTCGGTCGAGCATTTCCTGACAGGGTTTGCTCAAGCCCGAAATGCATTGAGGAGGACAATTACTCAGGACTTCAGGGAACCTGAAGTGCGCACCACCCCTGCATTTGACAACTGGTGGCACTCCAACTGCTCTTTCCTCTCAGGGGTTAAACCCTACAAACAGTTCCTAGCCCACATTGGGTTTGAAAAGTCTGAGTTTGGTCATGGAGGAAAAAATGACTCGTCCTCCTTTTCCTCTGACAACGCATTTGGCCTGGCTGGAGGGATCGAAGACATTGCTGGAGGCGAAGTTGAACAGCAATTGACTCCAGTTGGAGCCTCTCCAATCGCAATGGTCGTTCCTCCCTCTCCACCAAGAAGGCAATCTACGAGGGTAACACAAAAAAGAGGTAAGTGTCCTTGAACACATCTTCTTTTCTGCAGAAACCAAACCTAATTACATTCAATACTGCAGGAGCCCCCTCTTCTTCAGAAAGTGCTTCGAAGAGAAGAAAAATTACTTCTCCACCCAAAGAAGTAATTCCCACCAAGCACTATCTTGAGCCCTCAGCTGCACCTCCAGGTTGGTTTCCTTCCTTCCAATTACTCTTTAAATTGTCATAATATTTATCTGAGTCACCTTCTTATCCCCTTCCTTTCAGCTTCGAAGAGGACAAGGACCACCAGGAAGCGTGGCCCTCAGGTTTCTTCCAGTGATGAAGAAACAGAGAGTGATACAGAGATACTGGCCTCCAAGGGTACATTCCTTTCTCATTTATGGTTTAGTACTCCCTTAGGAGTAAGAGAACTCTATTCTAATCTTTGAGTTCGAACCAGGTGAAACAAAGCAAGTGAAGGAGACCCTCCTCTATGTGAGGAAAACAACTCCTCCCAAGAGGCCTGTTTCTCCAAAAAGACCTTCCTCCCCAGAAGAGGTAAGTCAATTTACACTGCACACATTCTCATGTGTCTCTTGTGCTCGTGATTCACTGTTAACTTCTTTGTAGGCTCAAGCTGCACCTCCTGTTGAGGTATTGGAGCTAACTCCTGCTCCCTACCTTCCACAAGAAGTGATAGAGCCCTTAAGCCAAACGTCAGAAGATGTCCCCCACAAGGTATCCTCTGAATATTCGCCTTTTGAACTTGTGAAAGGATTCACTCTAACTTTTCTTTGTCCTTTGCAGGCATCTCCTGTTCAAGCTCTTTCTGTACAGAAAGACTCTGCTGCAAAGGATATTGACATGCACACTTTGCTGTCACTCCTTACTGAGCCTACCTTTGCACAAGTATTGACCAGCTTGGCTCCTTCGAAGACCTTGGGGCCCCTTCCTATCCTTCAGAGAGACTTCCCCCTCACTCCCTTATCGGTTTCAGGGGAGGGACCTCTAAGGATGGACCCTACTTTGGCTTCGAAGAGCCATACTCTTAGAAGTGCTGAGGATCCAGGCTCCAGTTCAGCCTCTTCCTCTAATCAGGTACTCTTGACAATCAGTCGTACCTTTCATTTCCTGTTTTTCATTCAACTTATCTTTAACTTATAAACCTTATGCAGGCAACAGGCATGGCTCTTCTTCCTGAAGACCATCCCACATCTTCCTCTTCTCCAATTGACTTGCCCTTAGTGGTTTTTGACATATCCTTCTTTAAAAGTCAATTGGAAGAATTTTGTAATAAAATAGCTACTCCCACTCCTCTTATCTCTTCGAATCCCTTGGAAAGCCTTCAGCAACTCTTGAGCCCGTCCACACCTCTTCTCTTGCCCTCTTTTAGTCTTAAACATGTTCTTTCGAAGGAAGAAGTCTTGACATTAAAGAGTCTTCTGAGGACCCTAAATCAGTTAGGACCTCCCACTTTGATTGAACATAGTTTAACCTATCACTTCGAGGTGTGCCATCAAGCTTTACTTCTCTCCCAAGGCCTTCCCATGTCAATCAATTCCACTCTCCAAGAGCAACTCAAGCAGTTCAGTGAATTGATTGCTCACAATTGTTTCTTGTCCGAGAGCATTGGATTGACCTTCGAAAAGGCCAACAAGTTAGAAGCCAAAGCCCTCGAGACCGCCTCTCGCCTATCTTTATATCAGGCTCGAAGAGATAAGCTTTCAGAGCTTGACAAGAAAATGCAACGGTTACAAGAAGAGATGGAGAAAGTTAGGGAAGAGAGAGCTGAAGTTTCAAGGGGCTTCCCAGAGCTTGAGGGTGAAGCACTAAGGGATGAGTCGATGCTCCCACGACTTATTCCTTCCCTTCGAGAAGAACAGAGGAGAAGAGCAGCTCATACGTCCCTTTTGGATGCTAACTTTAGTTCCCTTCGAGGACTACTAACTACCATTTGTAATGTAACTAGTCCTTTTCTGTAACTTTACGCAGTGTGTACTTTATTCTTTCATTGAATATTCGATTCTTTTGGACAAGTACATCCACAATTAACTCAAACCCTGCTTTCCACCTTCCATTACTCAGAAAAACTACTGTGCCAACGCTTCACCTACCGTATCTTTAAGTGCCATAAATGAATATTCCCAAGCTCACTAGTATAAATAAAGGTCTTGGGAAAAAGAAAACTTACCAAGCATCTTCTTCCTCTGCCTTCTCTTCTTTCAGCAACTTCCAAACCACGCTTCTCAGTTAGGGCTTCTAAGAAACCCACCATGAAGCCTCCTCCCCTGTTTCTGAAGAAAAGCTTCCAAACATAGCCACATCATTTCTCACGAGATTTTCCTTAAACCTTAAGGCCTCTGGGTATAGCCACATCAGTGCTCACGATGTGGCTGTATCCAGCGGTCGCTTCGAAGACCAAAGAATCTAACCAATAATGGTCTTCGAAGCCCACCTACCTACCTATGGAGCTATGAGCTTCCAACTGTGATGCTAGGAGCTCTATATCCCTACCAATAACTGGTAGGGAACTTGGATCAAGTCTCAATGAAGCTTGGTCCTAGTCTTTGTATCTCAGTTGGATAACCCCTAGAGACTCAGCCTTGATCCCTAGGGACCCAGCTTCGAGATACTATTTGGCCTTAGATAGGTTTCCTGATGTAATCCTTTATGCTAATGTAATGGATCCTTAGATAGGTTTCTTGATGTAATCTCTTGTAACTTTCTGAGTTGATGAAATGAAAAAATGCTTATTCATATCTATGTTTTCAATACTGGCATTGACCAATGAACTGATAGTTTAGCCCCTCGTTACCGCTTTCACTCTGCTTCTGATGCTAAATACTAACATGGACGTAGCAAGCATGAAGAAAATCACAGAAACAAAAAATTTCCTCACAAGCACTTTTGTATTATTTAATCCTGACTGAGCTTCTCCTTCGAAGCTCTCGAATAAATAATAAACAATGTTGACAACGCTGAAACACGCTAGCTCTTTGCAAACCAACCACACGCGGTCTAAATTAATTTATCCAACTCATTTATTTCCCGAGGCATTCCAGCCGTCTCCTTGTGAGTTGCAATTCATTAATTAACAGAAGGCATGCCGTCCAAACGCTCTCAGACCCTTCGTCTTTTGAGCCTTACGTATTTCCACTCATCAATGCCCATAATGACTGAAGTGGACTCGTTTGATTATAAATACACCATTGTGTTATCAGGACGGTGCATTCTCTCTTTCACTCTCTCCTATTCTGCCTATCCAATCATGGATACTGCTCAGCCCACGCTTTCCATCAACCTTGCCACCGAAATAGCAAAACTAGTCGACATGATTACGGAGCTCAAAAAAGAGGTCCAAACAGAGCTCCAGGCTCTTCGAAGCGAGGTCGAACAGCTTCGAAGCCAGCTGGTGTGCGTGGAGACGGCTTCACGTCTCTACCTGGCTAGGACCTGGGATGATCTCTCATCCGTCCTTTCGGCTCACAAAGCAAAAAATCCCCTAGAGGGAGGATCTTCTTAAAGATTCTCCTTTGGGACTGTGAGGATCAACTATGATCTTCACTTTTGCTTTTTTAGGCCGGAGGGGGGGTTTTTTTTTGTTCAGATCCACTTGGATCTGTTTGTGTTTATTTTGCTCAGATCCATTTGGGTCTGTTTCAACCCATTTGGGTTTCCTTTTGTTTTGTAGTTTCATATATATAATGGAACATTTGGTTGACAATGCTTGACTCTTTCATGGCTTCGAATGCCAACATAACAATATTGGTTGAACTATGATCCTATAAGGATTTCAAAAGATAAAACTTCTGAATGCCAAAACCAATTGAAATCATATTGCTATACAACCAATGCTTTACAGAATTCGCTTTGGCTTTAGCTTACCCTAACCAAATCCCATTGCAAACCTCAAAATCCATCCTTCGAAGGCTACCTTCTATGAAAGGATTCCCATATAGATGGAATATAAGCCTTGAGATGTCTTCCATTGATTTTCCTTCGATGAACATAGCCATCCAGATTTCTCAAATGATAAGCTCCTCCTCTCAACACTCTATGGATTTGAAAAGGCCCTTCCCATGTTGGCGCCCATTTTCCTAATCCATCCCTTTTTACCCTCCTATCCCTGATAGGAAGGATAACCTTCCATACAAGGTCTCCTTCATCAAAGCTTCGAAGGGCGACTTTCTTATTATAACTCCTTGCTACTCTAGCCTTTTGCAACATGATTTGATTTAAAGCCTTTATTCTGGCTTCATCAATGTCTTCTAACTCCATGTGCATGGCTTGATGATAAGACCCTGTATCCAAATTATTTTGACATGCTACTCTTTGAGATCTTACAGTAATCTCCATAGGCAACACAGTATCATGTCCATAAGTTAAGGCAAATGGAGTAGTACCCGTGCTAGTCCTCTTTGTATTTCTATATGCCCACAAAGTGTCAAGTAACAACTCATGCCAAACCTCTGGGTTCTGATCCACCATTCTTTGAATCCCCCTCTTAATAATTTTGTTGGTTGATTCTGCTTGACCATTTGACTGAGCATAATATGTGCTGGTATATATTAATGAAATTCCATGGTTACTAGCAAAATTCTTTACCAGTTTCCCTTCGAATATGGAACCATTATCCACTGTTATAGTTTGAGGGCTTCCAAACCTGTATATGATTCCCTTTATGAAATCAATAACATGGGTTTGTTTTACCTCCTGATAAACTTGTGCTTCCACCCATTTGGTGAAATAATCAGTAGCCACTAAGATGAACTTATGCTTTTCCAATGAAGGAGGATAAATCATCCCAATCATGTCCATGGCCCAACCCCTGAAAGGCCATGGTTTTATCACATATTGTAAATCTGTGACTGGCAAACGCTTGAGTGGACCTGTTTTTTGACAGGCTTGACACCCTTTTGCATAATCTATACAGTCTTTGAGGATGGTAGGCCAATAATAACCATACCTCCTTATCAACCATCTCATTTTTATGCCAGCTTGATGTGCTCCACAAATTCCTTCATGCACTTCAGCCATTACCTTAAAGGCACTTACCTTGTTTAAGCATTTCAACAGAAGGCCATCCATCCCTCTCTTGAATAGCTCATTGTTGTACATTATGTAGTTTATTGCTTTCAATCTAGTTACCTTGTCTGCAACACTATCTGGTTTGGTCAAATATTCAATCAATGCTTGCCTCCAATCAACATTTTGACTAGTAGGTACATTAATTTCCAATACTTCGAAACCAGTTATTCTACTTTGTAACATGGGCAGAGATTTTCTCAAAGTTAATTGACAAAATTCCTTTTCTTCTTCTGCTAGAACTCTGAAACCAGATGCCCTTTGGGCTATTTCATCAGCTTCTTCATTAAAGAATCTGGGAACATAAGTTAAAG
Organism: Rhododendron kiyosumense; assembly: GCA_019656275.1. Taxonomy (NCBI): domain Eukaryota; kingdom Viridiplantae; phylum Streptophyta; class Magnoliopsida; order Ericales; family Ericaceae; genus Rhododendron; species Rhododendron kiyosumense. Next base: position 3,444 of record BPLS01021796.1, on the reverse strand, counting down.
TGAGCATATAGAACTGATCTATCAACCTCTTGGCCTGTTGATAATAAATTATCAACGCTAGACTAATTCACCACTAACTGAGAATCTCCAAAGATTTCAGCAACACTCACCTTTAAGTTAAGCAAAATTTCTAATCCTATGATCAACGCTTCATACTCTGCCTGATTATTGGAACATTGTCCCTCATTCAGTTGAAAACCATATTTGGTTTTCAACCTTTGGGGAGATTCAATAACTATGCCTACTCCAGCCATTTGAGCTGTCCTTGACCCATCGAACCATAATTTCCATAGCTTGATCTCAACCACAGTAGCTTCCAACGCTTTTGGTGTCTCAAGCTCATTTGGGTGATCAGCTAGAAAGTTGGCCAATGCCTGGCCTTTTACTGACTTTTGCGGTACATATTCAAGACAAAACTTAATTAAAGATACTATCCATTTCCCAATCTTCCCACTAAGCACTGGCTTAGAAAGCATGTGCTTAATTACATCAGTTTGAGAAATAACATAAGTTACTCTAGGCAACATATAATGCCTGAGTTTCTTGGAAGCATAAAACAAAGCTAAACACAATTTCTCTACTGCAGCATACTTGCATTCGCAGGAGTTTAGGAACCTACTAAGATAATAAACTGCTCTTTCCTTGCCATCCTCATTGTCTTGAGCCAACAGTACTTGTAACGCCCCTAAAATTTAGGTACGTTAAATAAGGAAAATTTATTACATAAATATTGAGTCACTGCTCATTATTACAAAACGGCTCACATAGGAGCATTTGAAGTTCAAAAGATAACAAAAGGAAACTAGGAAATCCTAGTCTACGGCTCCTCTTGCTCCTCCAGCCTAGCGAGTTCCTCGGCTCCGTACGCCTCCAAAGTGAAAAGGTCGCCCTGTTCATCTATCAAATCTGACATATTATATCGGCGTCGCCACCCATATAATATGCCAGGGTCACCACAAAGGCAACACCATGAGCTACGAGGGCTCAATAGTAAATCCTACCATACTAACATCGATTTCCACATGATAAGTACACACGCAGGGATAAAAGCAATAAGCTAACATGTTTACATTCGCTTGTAACTACCGTTGGCGTTTGACTCATCGTTAACATTTTCATTATCACACTTTATCAAAAACACCTTTTTAACTCACCCAACCTCGATTCCGCCGTTCCGGGCTCTCGAGTATCCTCACAATGGTTCCGCCGCACCGGGTTCCCATTGGCACACATTTCATTGGCTCCGTAACGCGGATAACCAAGACAAACACACCCAACCTCGATTCCGCCGTTCCGGTCTCTCGAGTATCCTCACAATGGTTCCGCCGCACCGGGTTCCCATTGGCACACACACACACATACGTAATACCCTTGAAATAGTCATTACGTAGTTTCGAAGATATTTTCCAACCGGGAAAACACAACAATCTTGTTAAACACACCCTAGGTGCCATATGTCTACTTTCTTGATTTTCGTGTCACGTATGCATGTGAGACTCCGCGTGTGAGACTTTTTACAACCAACAAGCATTATTCCAACTTCGAAATAGTATAATAACAACATCTAAGCCACGTAGCATGCTTGAATACCAAAAAATAACATAAACATGCATTTTACTTTTCAAACAACAAACAAAGTCACTTTTAAAGCATGATCACAATTTCTTTACAAAATCAAGTAGGCTTTTGAAATTAGTAAAGATTACTACTAATTAGATAGAAAATAGCTAGAATTAACTACAAAATAGATAGAATTCACTACCGTTCTCCTTGGCGGTGGCTTTGGTCGTCGGGTGAAATCCGGCAGCGTAACGGCGCTCCGTTTGCTTCGAAAGGAAAAGTTTTGGAAACTTTCCCTAGAAACAACCTAACTCACTACTACTACACTACTTTGAGAGCCGTCGGGTAGTTTTGGAAGTGGCTCGGGGGTTTCACTCAAGAACTCACAAAACAAAGAGAAACTTTGAACTAAAACAAGGAAACTAAGAATTTCTAGAGAGAAGGAGGAGCAATTGCTTTGAGGTGTGATTTTCAAAGAAGGAATGAGCTTCTATTTATAGGCCAAGGGGTGCCCCTCTCTCTCTAATGGCCGGCCCCACTCTCTCTCTTCTTCCCCAATTTTAAATCAAAACAAATCCAACTTTGAAGCATGAATCAAGGAGAAAATCCTAGGCTTGCATGGCTAGGTTAGTACTAGGTTGGATTCTTGAATCAAAATGGAATGATGAGATGAGATTGGTACATGATCAAAGGGTTAAGAAAATTCCAATTAAAATGGAAATATCCATGGAAAATCAAAGGAAAATCCTAGCTTGTAAGGCTATGGTGTACCTTGGAGAGATCTTGCATCCAATTGGAAGGTTGAGATGAGAATTGTACACCATCCAAGGGTTAGGAAGCTTGCTAGGTGAATATATGGGAGTACAAGGTGTAAGGATTTGAATTTGGAAGAAAATATATGCAAGGATTTGAAGTACACATCACCAATCAACCAAGACCAAATCAAATCTCCTTCCCTCTCTCCTTCCTCTCTCTCTCCTCTCTCTCTCTCTCTCTCGGCTTCTCTCTCTCTCTCTCTCTCTCTCTCTCTCTCTTGCAAGGATATATATATATATTTATACATCTATATAAGTCACACAAGTGTAAGAAAATCCCAATAAACAATTAGTTTAAGGGTACTTTGAAATCCAAGGCAAATAAAGTCTAGGATTCACCTCCACCAACTAATTAAATACTAGGGTACCATAGGCATTATAATAATCCTCCTATGTACAATACATATATACACATATATATGTATATATAAAAGTAGTAAAAATCCCATTAAAGAATAATTAAAGGGTACTTTAGTCACTATTTACTTTTGATTAAAGTAATAGTACTTTTTCCCAAATTAAGGAAAGTAATTAATTAAATGATCTAATGGCACTTAGGAAGATTAACCCTTTTGTCCAATGGATAATACTCCCCCTAACATCTATTATCCCATGGATAATAGTTATTAGGCCAAAGAAAATAATATAGAAATTTAAAAGTACCATAAAGTAAGTTTACTCTTTAATATAAATAATTGGGATTCTATTACCCAATGGATAATAATCCCCCTAACCATTATTGTCCAATGGTCAAAGAAATAATCCAAAAAGATCAAAAGAAAATGAATATCAAAATATAAAGTCTAGGGTCCAAAAGGTTCAAAAGTTCCAACGAGGGGCAAAACGGTCATTTTGCCAAGACTAGGGAACTTTTCGGTTTAGTTACTTTAACAAGATAGTTAGATGCTAACTAGGCTTGCTAAGTAGGACTAAAGCGAAAGAATTGAAACTCGAGGGACCAAAGTGCAATTATGGCAAAATTCAAGAATTTACGCAATTTAAGCAATTAAAATAAATAACTCGAATAATAAAAATAACTTTTTATTCCTTGAAATTCAGAGTTATTACA
>BPLS01021794.1:0-16781 GCA_019656275.1 Rhododendron kiyosumense | reverse complement strand
TTTTAACTTATAAAAATCTAGAAATTGTGACATAGAAAATAATTTTTATAAAATCGTTTAGGTTATTAGAAAAAAAAGAAAATAGTTTTTTGAAAACTTTGATTAAAAAAAAAAGTTTTCGGGGAAAAGTAAAAAAAAAAAAACCACAGTTTTTGAATAGAAAAAGTTTTTTCTTTCATAAGAACAGTTTTTGAAAAAAAAGTTTTAATAAAAGAAACTGTTTAAAATTTTTTTGGGGAAAAACAGTTTTAATAAAAAAAATTATTTTTGCAAAAAAACAATAAAAATTGTTTTTAAAAGTATTTTTGTTATAAACAGGTTGAAAATGGAAGAAAAAAGGTTTTGTGTAATGATAGTATACTTAATTGAGGAAATGTTAATATAATTAAATTTGATTATTAGCAAAAGGTTGGTAGTTTTGATTATCCAAGGTCCAAAATTTGATGAGTTGCTAAGATGTTTTTAAGTTTAGTTATTCCAATGTGAGCTCTTTTTGAGCAAATATTGTAACCTTATAAACTTTTTTATTTTGATTGTACCACTGTGAATGCTCTTAGAAGAAGAAATAGCCAATCAAATGAGGAATTTTATGCGAAGCTTCCGCCGTTCCGCTTCCGCATATGAAAAGCGTACAAGGACTTTAGCTAGCTAGCTGAAAAGGCCGGAGTACAAAATTGTACAATCATGGGTCAACTTTCCGATTCTACGGGAATATAAGGTTTTGGAAGCATTTCATTCGGAGGGATTGACATCTTGGCTCTAATAAATGCTACAAGTATTGTTTCCTATTCCGTTTGTTCTTATTTAATAGTTCTTTTTACAAGTTCGTGTTACTTTTCAATTGTTAATTATGAATTGAAGGTGAATTTTGTGAGTAGAGGGGGCAATTCGGTGACGCACAGGTGCCAAGAATGCGGTGAGAATTTTATCCTCTTGCCCTTTGGCTTTTTGTTTCTCTTCAAGAGGACGAAGGCCCCTTCTGATGTATTGATTTTTTTCCTTATCAATAATACTATCCTAATCTTTGGCCCAAAAAAAAATAAAAATTCTATCAAATAAGATTCATATTGCATATAAAATTTATTATTGATTTAAAGATATAATCCGGTTAAAATGGAATGAGCTAGGGACCATTAAATGGGACGGAGGGAGGAGTATCATTTTGGGGTAATATGCAGAATTATCAACATTCGAGAACAAGTTTATTGGTGGTTCTAACTCAGAATTATGGGGGAAAAAAAAAACCGCCAAAAAAAAAAAGATCAGAGAGGCATATCACCACTATTTCATGCACATTGATTAATGCCGACGATAAAGTTTTACTAACTACTAAGGTTAAGTATCCGGCCAGAACAAAAATTTGAAAGAAAGTGATGGATTGTCGTTGGTATGGTGCACATTAACACGTCTTGATCGCTTGGTACCACCATGATGAACCACCGTGTACTGAGAGCCGTGTCATTATGGTGGCACCCAGCTAGCCGCCATACACAGATTCGTTCAATATTTCCAAAAAAAAATTGCAAGTTGACGTAGATATATGCATTGGTCGACGACGTTCGATCACTTGTAAGATAGTGACTGACGGAGAAATATATATGTGTAGTTGCATAGATTCGCACATGTATGGCTCATCAATTGGACCATTTCGTGCCAGGCTTCATCAAGTTAACAAGATTGGAACATCCTATCTCATTCAACTTTAGCTTTTCCACTACACGAAAGAGCACAATGATACAAAAAGGGTTACAGTAGCTTTACTTCAAGTATAATCTCCCTTTGTCGATCTCTTTTTATTTTTTTGGGGTGGGATTTATAACGCGTGAAATGAATACGTGATGTTATACGTCTTTTGATAGGCAGATCAGAGCGATCATACAATTATGAAAAAAATCAAAAGAAGGGGTACAAAATTCGTGTTGTGAGCTACGTACTCTTTCTAAAGTCTCAGAATCCCATAAACGTTTGCATTTTTCCTAAGAGCATGCATGTCCATCGGTTCACCATCAGGTATGACTACCGTCGGTGGCTTTAGCATTAGCGATGTTGCCTTTACTTCATGAGCAATTTTCATTCACTTGTTTCCTTATAATTTATCTCATGACTCATGAATCCATAAGAACCATAAGAAGTATATGTGACTGACTTGATCTCTCATCAATTGGCTAAGGTGGGTCCAGTCAGAATGGGAGATGCTGCCAAGCACCCTGTACTTGGCAGCGGTGCTGAGATCCATCCGCTCATCTCGACATGGACGGTTCCAAATGGATAAAGATCAGAGCTGTTCGTTGTTCGGATTAAGATCCAAGCTGTCAATCGCCGAGATGGACAGTTAGATCGGCTATGGGGGTGCTTGGTAGCATCCCGGGTCCAGTCCAGTTGGCTCCACACATCCCATGACCAATGTTTTCTTGTGTCTTTCAGTCTTTGTGTACTATTTGAAATCCACAAGGCCTATGAAAATTTATATAAATATAAGAAAACAAGGTCATTATAATAAATCTTTACCCATATCTTTACTTGGTTTTTTAAGCCTTGATCGATCTTTTATACAAGAGAATACATTCCTTTCCGTTCTACTTTTTTTTCCTTACAACACTTTCCTCCTCCAATATTCTATCAAAGGGTGGTGCCAAAGGATGTGAAAAGATATCAAGAAAGTATGGAAATCATTATCCCCTTTTCTATATGGGATGCCAAGCCAAGATTAAGCTACTTCCACTAAAGTTTGATAAGATTTTGACTATACATGAAGTTCTACAAAGTGATGGCTAATTATAAACAAGGAAAGCTTCTAATTGTGGACCCATATACCTTTTCAACATGGAGAGGTAGAGCGGTATAAACACAACTCTATTATACAGTTGGAATCAAAGGATCGTTTATTTTGTAAGGCTCGTCAAATAGGTTTGTTCATATTAAAATCACATTGATTGGATTTTGAAATTCAAATAATCAAATTATAGTAGTTTGGAAATTGTCTAATTAACAAGTATGATTTTGAAAATAGATTGTTCGTTTTGCAAGTCAAAATGCAGAATCATGTGTATATCTAGTATGTGCCTACAAACACAACCCAAGTTATCAAGAATTGTGAAAGGAGTCGTGGTGCGCTGGCCCGAACACCCAAAATTATAAAAAAAGAAAAGAAAAGACAAAGCTAGTTATTCATCTTGTAAGGTTCATCGAACAGAAAATTCATGTAAAAACCATGCCAATTGACATCGACGTTCACATTATCAATGGTATTTGTTTGAAAATGGTTAGACAAGCAATCTTTTGGAAATAAATTGTGCATTTTTACACAAATATTATTCAATCAGATAGCTACCAGTATTGAATCAACTTGATTGTTTCTATGAACGATCTTTTGCAACTTTTCAGACAAACTTAATGGTTGGAATAAGAGAAATGTACCTAAGGTGAGCCTTGGTTGAGCTCTCCTGCATCCTTAATTTTTGATCTTATCTCGGACTCACAATAATGATTCCAATCTATCATATCGTAGATATCTCTAGAAAGTTGATTTAACTGGACATCAATAAATACATGAACAGATCGACTATTATTTTACTTAACAAATAGTGAATATAAATTAAAACTTGAACTATGCACTTTAAATGAGTTGTTTACGTATCTATTCATGTCTGATGAACTAATTTTTAACGAGGATATCGTTCTTTTGCGAGATTTATGAGATGAATAGTTTTGGTCCAATCTTGTAAGCCCATAAAAAATTTAGAGAGGTATGGAAGAAAACTGAACCTGGTGAGTCAAAAGTCACATAATGCGCGTGCGGGTGCATAAGTAAGCTCGCGCATGGGTGCGAGTGTGACGCATTTTTGAGACATTCCAAACTACCGAACTTTGTGATAGCGAAAGTAGAAAAAAAATGAACACGGAGCGAGAATTAAGAGCGACCACACGGAGGGTTCTAGGAAAGATTATTTGACTAAAAGGTGAGCCCACCACTCCCCCGGAATCATAGGGCCAGAGGACTGTTTTTTATTCTTTCCTCTCTCCCTTTGATAGATTCCCAGGTTTGACATTTGATTTCAGGGAAACACGACACGGGGGGAATAATAATCTGGTAGCTCAAATCACAGCCGTCTATTCAACATCAAAACGTCCATCCAAGCATATACTTTTCCATGGTGGGTACGTTGCATTGAGGCCGTACGTAGAGTAATTCAGGATCTTCTGTCTTGTGTTGGGTAAAGGATAACGTGGTCTTGGAACACGACCAGATCGTCTCGCGCTAACTGCCACGTGACTATGCCCGAAGATCACCCAGAGAGAAAAAATGAAGTGTCACGTAGTGGGTTGACAATAAGTAACTTTTTACGGAGATTACCCTAAAGTCAGTACGGCGATTAGGCATCCTTAGAGGAAAGAGTGGTCTCTTTAAAAATTGGTCGTTGTGTGTCACCACCAAGGCCGACTTTGAAATTCTCGAGACCTAAGATGAACTTATGAGGAAAAAAAAAAATCCATATGTGGAAGAAAAAAGAGGGCTTATTTGTTATATAAGTATTAGATTAAATATATATTACATATTTAACTATACCTATCTAGGGCCCTAATTTTGATCTAAAATTTGGGGACTTAAATCTCCCGCCTTGCGCATCTTGGCTCAGAGCCGGCCCTGATCACCACCTACTACCTCTCCTATACATTTGATCGATCAAGTTTGTTACTGCAAGCAAATAGCATAGCAATATTCCAGTTTATTCATAGAGACGGATGTATGCAAATATATACCATAATAATAATAATAGTAACTCAGAATAATACAGCTCATGTGAAAAGATATCACACCCAACAAAAACAACCAAAAACGGCACTCTCTCTCTCTCTCTCTCTCCCTTTCTCACTCTCACTCTGACACTCTCACTCTAACTAACAAAGAGTCACAAATGGATGGGTCCACAAAGGTAGGCCCCAGAAGGTTTATTGGAGAATTGCACAGTGTTTAGTGGGGCTCACCGAACCCACAATGCACCCGCACTACAAAGTACCAAAAATAGGCTCGTGCCACTTGTACGTATAGGCGTCGATATATAAATGGCGGCAGGGGCCCAGTAGCACGGATTCCAAAAATGCTCCCCCAACTGTGCGGCAGCCAAAATGCAGGTACTTGTCCGTATGACATGTGGCACGCCGAGTACTTTATTCGCATTTAAAAAGTAGGAGTAGATTATTGGGTGGGCTCAACTAGTGAGTTGCAGCCGCGATTGCAGCGGCGGAAGATGCTCCAAGGACGGCGGCCGCAGAGATGGTGGCTGGAGCCGTGATGGCCGCCATGAAATCTTCTTGGCATAGGAAATGGTCCACGATTTCCGTGCTTGGTCTAGCCACGAGCTTCTCCCAAGCCTCCTCTGCATCGGTCCCGTGCTTCAAGAAAACCTCAGTGGCGTCGAGGCGGTGCATTTTCCACTCCAATTGATTTTGTAGCCTCAGAATGTTTTGCAATTGGCAACATGCCAATTTGCAGTTGTTGGACTTGATTTTCTCGATTGCTTCCCTAAGTAGCGTATCTTTGGTCTCATCATCAACATTTGCTTCATTCCGTAGAAACTGATCCATTTCGGGCACTCCGATAGCACGCCTAATTCCACGCGTGTAATCAGCGCTTGGATCAAAAATTCCCCTAACTTCGTCTACTAAACCGGCTTCTACCATCCGATCCACCCGTTCCGAGACGAACGAATGCAAGACCGGCAAAGACACATCCACCCACAAAAGACAACATTCGTATTTCGATCGGAACTCCATGTCGTCGTTCACCAGAGCCTTGATAAATGAATTGGACCCGCCGGCGATGATTGGAAGCCGGTCCCGCCTCGAGATGGATTCAACGGCGAGCGATGCATGACGGCAGAAATCAAAGGACGTGAAGTCCGCGATGGGATCCACTAGCCCCAGCAAATGATGAGGCACGCCGCGGCACTCCTCCTCAGTGACTTTGTTGGTGGCAATGCCGAGACCCTTGTACACTTGCATCTTATCCGAGTTGACAATTTCGGCCGGAAATCGAGTTGCCAAGTCGATGGAGAGTCTCGATTTTCCCGTGCCGGTCGCTCCCATGACCACCACCACCTTCTCCTTCCGGCGCCACGGGATGAAGGAATCCATTTGCAGCCCCCCGGGGAAACCCACCAGAGGCTGCGCTTGCTTACAAGCAGAGTAAGAAATTCTCATGTTATTTCAAATCCTGCAAAGACCAAACAATGAGAGATCGATATTAAACAAAATGAATCATATATATATGTAACACGAATATCTCATGAATTCCTGCATTTGAAATTTAAACCGAAGCACACGTAGAGGACTCTCAGTCGGTTTATCAAACGATACATAGCGCGATACGCTCAAATTAAATACTCCATATTTGTAGTAAGAACATACCCAGAAAATCAAATATGCAGAGCATGTAATATGGATCAACATACATACCTTTAGTACGGCAGATTCGACAAATCAGTGAAGAAGATAACGAGAAACTCTGTACAAGCTCTGTATTTCTTTCCCCTGCAGTTTTGAATGAGAAATATAACTGAAATGGTATACAGAGCAAAGGTAGTGGGAAATTGGTTCTTCTCTGTATATATGTATTCTCTTTGTTTCGTACTATGAGATTCACAAAGTCACTTGTTTATTATCCAGTATCGGAGGGGGGGTGGGGGGAATTTTGATGGGATATATGAGAAGAAATATATGTGCAGCAGACTTTGTGGGTTTGTGAATGGTTGAGTGAACAAGCTCGATGATCACTTGGAGGAAGTCGGTTGGGGTATTTATGGAGGTGGGGGGAGAAATATTCCAGCTCATTTTAAATTCCCGTGGAACCCATCGAGCTCCCACCGCATTAAATAGAGCTGGAATATTTCTCCATACAATAGGTGTGAGTGAGTCCTACCTAAACGTTCGAGATGGGATTCACACCTATTATGAGTACACTTTTTTTAAAAAAAAATTGCAAATTTTTTTTTTTAATTAATCTTTAAAAGATTACAAAGATCAAAAGGAGCAAGGAAAAAAATAAAAATTGTCCATCCGAGACCTAAATCCTTAATTGGCAAGATGCTAATCAAGACCCCAAGAGGCAAAAATGCCCAGATATAGCAATAGCAATACAAAGCAGAACCCTACACTTAAAAAGTCTAAAAACCCAGATAAAACAATAAGCACAAATGAAACACAACTCAAACACCTAAAAGACCTAAAAGCCCAAACAAAACCCTAACCTTACAAAAATCCCCGCAGTCACCTCCCTCCACCCTACCACAACGCCAGTCGTTGCCGCTAAGCGGCCTACCACACCGCCGCCACCTGCTTAGCGATTAGGCCAAGAAAACCGAAGCTAAACCTAGGAGAATAGAACGGTGGAGACGAACCAACATCGCTGAGCCCTGAAGAAACGACCTTGCCGCTAGGCATAAACCGGCAACCCCAACAGGTTATCGGCGGCCGACCATAGAGGCAAAAGACAAAAAACCCAATGGCAGCGTCGGTCGGCAAGGAGGAGGAAGACATCGCTGAGATGATCAGAGGAGAAAAGGGAACACCGATCTAGAATCCAGTGCAACGATCAACGCCGCCACAAGTAACCCAACCGCCGTGAACCCACTGTGCGTCACAAGTCCCGAAAACGGCCGGAGAAAACATACCAAATTATTCACCTTGAAAGGCTTGTCGCGGAGATCATCGTGCAAAATATTGCGCTGATGGAGTAGCAGAAGCAGCGTGATCCAATTAGGTTTGGATTTTAGAAGTAAAAATCCGACAAACATACACGAGTTTGAGAACTGGCTACCGGCTATATCGCTTAATTTTGTGATGTAACCACATGATTATTGATACCCAATCAACTCCCTCTTTGCATGTGCGATTTAAAAAAAAAAAAAATGAACGGTTCAAATTATCCAAGCTATTCTCACCAATATCGGGCTAGCTAGGCCTATTATTATTCTTTTAGGATTGGAGAGAGCTGAGTCACTCGAAGAATAAAGTTAGTAAAGACAAAGTAGGAATTTGTGTGAATACAAGTTGCCTTTTTTGTTTTTCTCTTGTTTAATGTATGATATCTAATTATTTGACCTCGGTCTAACCAAAAAATTGCTATGAAACTAAGGTTGGTGCGTTCGTCTCCTATGATTCTAGTCTAATGGAGATAAGCTTATCATGACATGCTAATCTAACATAAATTATTCATGTAATAATTTCGTAAAACCTTATTTTTGTTTTAAAATGACTGAAAATAGAGAACACCGTGAGTACATTTCTTAAATGATAAATATCCATTCATATGGATATTTTGATATCCAATTCACTTGAATTTTGGACGACTAATTTATGTATCACGCCTTACAAAATAAACAAACTAAATTACCAAACAAGACCGTGATGGAATTCATTTTACCTCACATGAGGCCTCGTCAGACGAGAGGATCTTGATTTCGAGGTGGATTTCATGAAACATCCATGACACCATTGGTAATCATTGCAATCTCTATAGACTTAGAGCCGACCCTGAGCTAAAACCTGTGTTGCGACCGCTTTAGGCCTCCAAAAGAAATTTGAATTTTGGGGGCCCCTCAAACTTTTTTACCCTTACAATAGTCAAACAAAAAAGCCTCAATTTTTTATTTTTGCTTTTAAACTCTAAATACTCAGGGCCGGCTCTAGACTATAGTACACTACTTAATTAAGGCTATACGTATTTAATTAATTTTTGTACTAGGTCAACAAAAGGTAGGGTTGGGGTTCACTAATTGAAGTCCCATCAACCTCCATTAGTCTGCTTAGGAACATAATTAATGTAATCTTAATTTGGGTTTAGTTTTGTCTTTTCATCACCCATAAATGGTTAAAATAAAGCATTCTTTCACATTATCATGGCTTGGTGGCCTATTGTTTTCAAAAAAGCAAGGGGCAAAACGAATTTTTGGACAGCAGCTTGGATACTTAAATGGTGATAGGACCTACTACTAACTAGTGGTGTGGCTTCTTCAGAATCCCAACTTTTAAGTGCCTTGTGTTGACAAGATTCACAATTTAATTACTTATATTTGATTAGACTTTACTAGTAAAAACCAAACTAAGGGTTTCCACTAACTAAAATACTTATTTTTTAAATTAAAAATGATGTATTGTGAGAGAATGACCCGTCTCGTAAAACGAGAAATAAGTACTTAAAAATAAGAATCTTTGCGAAACAAGGCATAAATGAACTAAAAATCCAAGTTTTTATGGATTTCTAGACAAGTCATTCTCTTAACATACATCAATGAAAATACCATTTAACAAAACAATTTGACTATTATCATTAGCCTAGAGACAAAAAAAAAAAATTTGCAAAAACACGAAGCTACAATAAGTCGGATCGTGCATCCAACGGCTCAGATCTCATCTTGGCAATGGACAACCGATCGAGAGCCGTTCATTGTCGACATGAAATCCGACGCCTTGGATCGTGCACAACAGGCTCCCCCAATTCCAAAAACGCACTTGAGTTCACGCTATATTTTTATCTCCAAACTAATGCCAAAATACCACTTGTTTTCCACCAAGAATACCTAAACATCATTTAGTCCATTTAGATGAGGGAAATGAGTAATCTTGAACAATGGGTATTTTGAACTGAATACCAAGTATACTGTTTAATCAATAACGTGAACTCACCCTTATAAAATCAAGAAAGCTATTTGAGTTTAACCCATGCTTCACAAGTTATTCAAAAGTTTGCTCGTGATCGGCTTGATAAGTAAACAAATCAAACTTCAACCAATTTGTAATTCTCTAACTTTTGAGTTTTGCTCGATAATCGTTGTTTTATAGTACAGAAATGTCAAGGCATTTACGTTCAATACGTGATAGACTCGATTAGAGCACGTTTGAGATTGAATTAAATGCTAAGATTGATCACATTTTGAAAGTTCTACAGGTTTTCAAACCACGTTTGAATATAACTCATTGTTCGGCCTGAGTTGATTCCTAGTTTTTAACTCTAATATGATGCCTTATATAGTTTGGTGAATAATTAATTTTTCTTGAATTAAATGTTCGTTAACATGATAAATAGTAAATCAAACAACAAGAAATTTTGTGTGCAATTAACTACCTCATTAGCCAATAATTTGATTTTTAACAACTGAAAACGTGCCTCATGTAAAATTTTGAGGACCATCTGAATATTCAAGTGACCAAAAGTCTTTAGAAAAGTAACTTTTATGAGTGCTTATATCTTTTTTATATGGCATGGGGTAAAAGGCCGGTGGGGGAATACTTTAAAGGGAACAAGGACTGTGTTGTGCACCATTTGGACAATCAGTCTTGACAATTGATGGTTCAAATTAAAATTTTTTTTTTAAAAATTTGGATAATCTAAAACACATTTGGACGGTTAAAATTGCATAGAACCGTGCTGTGCATAGCACGCCCCCGGGTTCCATTTAAAGTGGGAGAACAACAATATAATAAATCTTTTCTTTAGTGAAAGTGTGCATCTTTGAATTAACCAGAAGGTAATTCTGGAATAAATTAAAAGTCGCAAAATGCTATGAATTCGAAAGGCAAAAGAATCTTTTTTTGCCCCATCTCCTCTTTTGCTTTCGTTCTTTTTCTATTTTTGCTACTTCAAATGATTAATAGTGTGATTTTACATTAGCTTTCTCCTAGAAAGAATGGCATTCATTTAGGGAAAAAAAGTACTAGATACTAGTACTCAAGTATTTTTAAGGGGTAAAAGTGATTCTTAAGTATCAATGCCAATAAAAACTCATAGCTACCAAAGGATTTTGATGCTAGTAACTAGTAATAAGATACTTGTGAAAAGTACTCTTTGTCGAGTTATCTATAAATCTTTTGTTCTCGATAAAAAAAAGAGAGGACTAAAGGCTTGGCTGAGTGGGAACAGCAGGAAGTAATTAAGGAACTTACCCCTTCTTAGTTTGCAGATTTGACTTTCATCACCAACAATGTTTTTTAATTTTAGGACACCCGAATCAGTGAACGATGTCCATGGCTAGCTGAGTTGGGTCGTTACATGCAAGGTGTAATACTCCAGATATGGAGGAGTGGTATGTGGTACGTGCTTAGTCTGACGTTGGTTGGGATCGAGTTGGAGTACTTTTTTTAGGTATATATACCTTTCAAGACCAAGTATTATGCCCGAAAGAGGTCGTTACAGATAAAGTTGGGACTCCACTAATTATATAACTGTTTGTGTGCAAAATTATGCTTGTCACTAGAGTACATTTTTAAAAAAATTCAATAATTCTAAGTACCCAACAAATATACCTTGAAATTACCCCAAAAAAGTAACCTTTCGGAAAGTGATTCTGTATTGTTGATTTACCTTTAAGGGAGTAATTTTGGGGTATATTTTCTGTGTACCTAGCATTACTAAAAAAAATTAGAGACCAAAGATCATGGTATCACTAGCTAGCCCCAATTAATTAACACCTTTTGTTCTCAAGTGCCCTCGATAGAAGTGGAACTACAAATCGATTAACAATCATTAGCAAACCAAATCATAAATATTATCTACGCGCAGCAACTAGAGAATAAACTATACCAAAACATCATTATAAATTTAGTCAAACCTAGAACTAGGAATGTATTTCTATTGAGGGTTGAAGATAGGTATTAGGCCCGTTTCGGAACGTGAAATAAGTACTTATTTTTTAAGAAGGCAATTTCAAGCTAAAAAATGATGGGTTTATTGAAATTTAAAAATATGCAATATGGATCTTATTTGAAAGATCTCAATGAGATCTTTAATACGGTGGAAAAAAAATCAAAAAATTATTTTTTATTTACATTATTTTTTAGTTTGAAAATGTAAAATATGTATTTATTTTTTAAGAAGGTGTTCTGGAATGGGCTCTTATTATTAGTATATCTATTAGAGTGTCCACAATGCTATAATCAAAAATTGATAATCAAAAGATGCCACATCAGCTTTTGATTATTCATTTAAGAGATTGTTAAGGCTAACAATGTAGATGTCTACAATGGTATAATCAAAATTGAATAACCAAAACTTGTCACATCATATTTTCAAACTACAAAAAACTAAAAACCGTGAACAATAGAAAATAATTTTTCTAAAAATAGTTTTGAAACTAATAAAAACTATTTACTAGAAATAGAAAAAAAATTTTGAAATTTTTTTTTGGAAAAAACTATTTTCTAAAAAAAATTAATTTTTTAGTAAAATATTTTTTTTTTCAAAATGTTTTTCGAAAAGAAAGAGAGAGAGGAAAAGGGAAGAGAAAACAATTTTGTATAATAATTGGTGTATTTAAATGAGAATATGTAGGGTCTATTAAATTTGGTTATTGTCAAAATGTTGCTAATTTTGATTATCCAAAGCCTAAAATTTGATTATTTCTAAGGAGGTTGTTAAATTTGATTATAGCATTGTGAGCCATATTTTGCACCAACATTGTTAACTTTAAAAATCTTTTACTTTTGATTATAGCATTGTGGATACTCTTATGCACAAAATTAGCTATTGTTTTCCTTTCCCTTCTTATGAAAGAGATCGCATATGATCATTAAATTATTAATCTTGTGCGTGCGGGAAAGCACAAAAAGTAGCCTTTTAAATAAAAGCAACCGACGGATAAGCCGACGAATTTGGTGCGGCGGCTTCCGGCCACAGTGTCCTCAGTCGGGTTTTTTTTTTTAATTTTATTTTTTTGTCTCTTTTTAGTTCGTTTGTTTTGGGTTTTGTTGGTTTGGTTATCTCCTTTTAATGGGAGTTTTCCTCCCGTGTGTGGGATTTCTACTGTTATTTTGGTTGTCTTTGCCGCAGTTGAGAGTTTGTGTTGATCTCTCTGTTTGGAGGCCGGTCATGGCTGATTAGCTGACAAAGCCTAATTGCGAGGCTCTAGTAGGTGATCTTGGATAGTTAGGCCTCTTATTTGCTTATTTACTCCCCTTGGGACGATATCCAACTTCGATGTATTCAACTGTTTTCTAATATAATACAACTCCTATCATTTTGAAAAAAAATAAAAGCAACCAACGACCCAAAGTTTTTAGTCCAAGGGTTTTTTTTTTTTTTTTTAATGCTAAAGGAAGAGATCACATCACATCCGAGTAAGGCTATCACTATAACAAAGAGAAATGGCAGCATTTGGATCCTATCTAATTCACGAGAAAAACCGAATTGTCCAACTTTGGTTTTTCGGTTCTCTTCCTGAACTCATTTTGATAATCGGAATAGTTTATGTTATAGAACTTGTCAGTCGAAAATTGTTTAACAAGTGATCAATTCATATTCATGATCTTGAACGAATGATTGTCGATTCAGTGTGTCAGTCTATTGTTTCCAAGGTTAATGTGTTTCAAATTATGTTAGTCGAAAACCAATCGAAATAATTTTTTTGCACGAATAATGTTATTGACGAGTCATACTAGAAGATTGATATTGGTTTCTAAATTGGATTCAACATGCACTACTACAAAAACCTTAAAAGATGACACTCAAAAAATTGAAACAATGACAGTTTTTGTAAAACTGTCAATGAAAATATGATGATAGACTTTTGATGACAGTCCATCTTACAAACTGTCATCTTTGCGATATAAGATGACAGTTTAGAATAAAAGTGACATTATTATCTTTTTCTTTAATGTCAGTTTTTGCTTAAAACTGACATTAAAACATGCGCTTCCGGAAGCCCATATGGGAAACCTTTTAATGACAGTTTTCCTCAAAAGCGACATTGAAACTAAGCCCTTTTAATGACAGTTTTAGTTAGAACTGACATTGCAGTTGATTATAAAAGATGACAGTCAGAAAGTGTCATAAAAACATATAAGATGATAGTTTAAAACTGTCATCTCATACTTTCAATGTCTACGATGACAGTTTCATCCAAAACTGACATTAAAAGTGCTCATCTTAAAATTTTCGAAAATATACTATACATGTTTTTGTTTGTCTTTTGTTAACAATAAGCGTGCCAACTCAGATGGTAACACGCGCGCGAGAAACTGAAGTTCTTGAGTTCAAGTCCTAGGGCAAGCAAATATTTGTTGGCCACACAAGTGCTAAGTAGGCGACACACAAGTGCCACTGGGCGGCCATGCGAGAGGCACGTGGGTGCCACGTGGGCGGCCACGCATTCGAAAGAGAATTGGTTTTTTTTTTTCTTGAATGGAGAACAGATAAGATAACAGTTTAAATCCGTCATCTTTGCGATTAAAGATGACAGATTAAGACTATCATCTTTTATCACAAAGATGACAGGTTTAAACTGTCATCTTATATGTTTAATGACAGTTTTTTATTGTCATAACAAATTTAGACTTTTAATGACAGCTCCATAGATGACAGTTTCAAAACTGTCATCTTTCACGTTTAATGACACTTTTAAACTGTCATCTTTTACGATTATTGTAGTAGTGATGGGACACGAAAAATCAAACCTAAATTGTCCACATTTTGTCCATAACTAGAGAAGAGCCATTTCCTAAATCATCAAATACAAAAAGAAGCACCACTAGAACACGATGAAGAAGAAAGAAACAAAGAAAAATGAACGATTCTTGTCATCATAAGTTATTATAATCTATTGTTAGCGATAGCTTCTTATATTATCTTCCATTAATTTTTTTTACTCCATAGAATATTCTTATCATCAAGAGACAAACTTATCATTCCATTAGTTGAGTGGAGTTGAAATATAAACTATCAACAAGCATTTTCGATTAAGTGCATATCCTTTTATTAATGAGGAGAAAATGACCCCACCCAAATTTATGGTACAAGCCTGCATGATTTAAAATTACACACGTCGAAAAGAAATAAAGTTTGGAGTGGTTTTTTTTGGTGCTCCAAAACCATGTCATTTTGATTAGACCTTTGATTTGTAAGTGGAATAACTACTTCTCTTTTGGTAGCCACGAAATTTGGGAGAAACAATCATGAAATAGGGCTCGATGATTAATTACATTATGCGCGCACGGAGTACTTTTTACGCGGAATCAACAACTACCATGCACTAGCTTGGCTCAGGTACCTCTCCGGAGAGTGTGAGGTCCACACATTTATTATTAAGTTTCACAATAATGTGTAATGGATGTATATATAAAGGTGTTGGGGCATCACGTGACAATGTCCCAATACCACAAGAGATAATGGTTTGTCTCTCTTGTTGGAGATAAACAAGGATTCTCTTTAGACTCACTTTGATAATCTAACATCGTTCATCTTTGAAATCTTGTCGTGAACTTCAGAATTGCAAAAGTTTGTTGATCTAATATTGATCACTATGATTTTAAAACAATTTTATTTCAAAAAAGATAGGTTGACACACTAAATCAAAAATTGAGATCTTGACGAAATGCGCGCATGGTGTCATGGTGATGTCCTCGATGAGATTTAGAAATTCAACCATTCTACCACCACACCAACTACACACTCAATCCTGTAAAGATAGGAGTATAGCAAAAACTGTACAGCAGCCGGGTACAGATCTTGTTTGCTCCCGTTTTGGGTCCCGCAAAGATGATCGAAGCCGTTTGTTTTGTTCAAAACATTTTGATTAGGATCCCCATAAGAAATCATCTCAATCCGATATCGGAAAAAGTATTTACAAATCATCCAACTTTGCTTCAAAATTTAAGCTAAATTCTGAAGTAAAGTTGGATGATGCATAAACATCATTTCCAATATCGGATTGAGATGATTATTTACAGGAATCCTAAACGAAATGTTTTAAACAAAATGAGCGGCTCCAATTATCTTTGAGGGATCCAAGATGGATGCAAAATTCATCTGTATGCGGCTGCTGTACAGCCATTGATGTATCTATAGCAATGTTCCACTCAATCACATATCCACACTCGTAATAAAAGTGGAGTTAGTGAGTGGTACAGATCACCGAAGTAAACCTGCAACAGACCAATAATTGCCTCCAGCAAGTCCCAAAAAGCAATCGAAGGGGATGCCACATCCATCTTGTCACATTTAAGATCTCACAAAAACTTGAAAAGCTGCATAAAACATGTTGTATCGGATGTTGATCGATCACTATGATTATATAGCATCTTAATCTTGGAAAAATTAGTTTTGACACGCGGGATAGGAATTTGATATCTCTGCGAAATGTCGATGTTCTCAACGAAACCTTAAAACTAAAATGGTACAGGTCATTAAAGTGAGCTCGGAAAAAGACTCGCAATGGATTCCAATAGGTTAAGCGGTACCGATCAAAGAATCATGCCTCCAACACGTTAATTAGGAACCCGTGCGAAACCCTAAGATAACATATTTATAATCTCAGAACAACTTCATTTATCTCCATAATTAAGTATAGTATATAGTTTAATTAAGGGTCGGTTGTTAATCTGGGGCCACCACCTTTTGATTTCTAATAATTGAATCCCACTCAACGTTGATTAATTTGCATTCATGAAAACTTTCCGAAACCCACAAATTTTCCACTCTTTTTTTCTGTACATTAAGAAATGAGGGTGGTATATAATTATATATACATAGTGACTTGCTCCATTGGACCATATAAGATATCTATCGACTGTCAGACTGTTTTTCTATTATCTTTTCTAAAATCAACTGGTGTTAGTATTGTTAGGGAGGGCTTTAATTAAATCTTTTATAGCATTTGGTATCGCACCCGCAAGTCTTTTATGGCTTCAATTGAACCCTTATCGATCGTGTTAACCCCAAGCATTTTACATCTTTTTTTTGCTCGGCAAGCATTTTACATCTTAGGATAAAGGTTTAGGCTTTTTACATCTCT
>BPLS01021793.1:0-13522 GCA_019656275.1 Rhododendron kiyosumense | reverse complement strand
CACCAGCACCAAATTCACGAACCAACATAGTATATACATCAAACATGCTTTTTCAACTTTATTATATGCAGACAATCCTAGAGATGCACTGAAACAAAAACAACAGGCCAAATAAAAAAGGATGATGCTATGGTGTCTCCAGTCATTTTGGAGACACCGTAATTTTTGGCATAATTTTACCATTATGAACATAACTAAAACCCATTACAAGCATAATATAACCCAAACAAGGCATAACCAGTGAATATCTAAAAAACCAACCAAGGCATTACCAAACCCAACCAAGGCATAAGTTATGCCTTGCTATGGTTCTGTTACGCTCATAATGACTTTGATTATGCTTGTAATGGATTTTGGTTAAACTCATAATAGTTTTGTTATGCCAAAAGTTACGGTGTCCCCGAAATGACCGGGGACACCGAAGTCATTCCCCATAAGAAATTGATTCAATTGACTAAGCATTCCTAGCTGCATTAGATAGCTCGGCTCATTATCTTTTTCTGGCACTGTTTTCAAAACCAAATTTAAAATTGAAAGATAGTACATATAATACTTACATATAATACTAAGGAAGATGCTACGGTGTCCACCCGCCGTTTGAGGACACTGTAACTTTTGGCATAACTGACCATTAAAAGCATAACAAAAACCAGTGACATGTATAACACTGGCCTTATAAAGGCATATCCCCCCAAATCCCCAGAAATTTTGGGGATTTTGGAGGTTATGCCTTTGTAAGGTTTTGGTTATACACATCACTAATTTTTGTTATGCTTTTAATGGTCAATTATGCTAAAAGTTACGGTGTCCCCAAACGGTAATTATGCATAATGTTTCCAATTCAAAGCACATCAACCGTCTCTCTCCTCGTACGAATGAGGAGAGGGGGGGGAAGAGGAGACTAGCTGACTAGGAGAGGTGAAAAGGGGAAAAAAAATCAGGGGGATTAGGGTGGATTATTTTTGCTCTGGTGGAGAGGTGGCCAAAAATTACTCCCACAAATCTGGCTTCGCCTGGATTAGAGAAGAAGGGGATGAATTTATCCAGCCAACTTTTCGCCATCCAAACCGAGCAAAACCTGTCCCGTCAACCACTCATCCGCCGGGATAGACTCATCGGCCTCCATAATGCTGCATCCAATTGGCCCTTTGATTGTTGTCAATATTCCTCTGGGTGTTTGGCTGCTCGTAATTTTTCTCTTCAACCCAAGAGTAATCCCAGGAACCATCCCTTCTTCTTGTACATCTCCATAGAGCTGGCTCGTTACCACTTACCAGGATATGCCATATATGTTGGTTCTCCTCTCTGCTCTTCCTCTTCCCAATCGTAGCCGGTAGGTGCAACCAAACTTCCTCATACGTAATTGCTTCGACCCTAGTGCAATTCGGTTGAACTAGAATTTCTTTCTACGAACTATCAACAGGATTGTATGCCCTTACGCTCTCACCGCTACTATACATGACCATTAGAGCTTCACCATCTTTTGTATAGCATAATGGCTCTAACTTATCATAAGACCTTAATGCCAAGTTCGATATGCTAAATAACTTATTCCAAGATTTTCGCATACCGTATTCCTTCATTGCCAATACCTCTACACTCTGGACTTCATAATAGCTTAGACTGTCATGGCGAACCATAGATAGGCTTCCGTCCAAAACCCCCAATCCGAAAATCATATTTCCGTCTAACCCGTTCCTAGGCTCTGGCATTGGTACCTCGCTAAATTGATTCGTATGTGGATCGAAGTAAAGAATAGGAACAATCTTCTTGCATTGAAAAAAGGAGGTGCTCAATAGACTGAGAAAATTAAGCTAACTTGTTTGAGAGATCAGATCATATTTATGCTTGCCTCCAAACAAATAAAATTTGGATGCTGAAACAGGGCATCCTATATTTGGTTACTATTCCACCTGTTATAGCATTTTTGTTATGGTGTACAAATACCATTACTCTCAATGCCCACTATTTTTTTGATTGTTTATCGATCATTGTGTTCCAAGAAACTAATTTTTTGTTGAAATTTTTTTGCCCGCTAATTTTGTGATTTTTTTCCCCCTCTTACACAATTGCATTAACATGCTCTCAATGAGGCTGAATTGAAAGCTTTCTATGAGAATTGTCATTAAGATTGGATGCCATTATATCCCAACCCTTGTATCCAAACCTTCATTAGGGCTTCACCATCTTTCTCACAACCTTATGGCTCCAACTTATAATGCTTCGTTGTTGTCGAATTGGATGCAGCGAACAGAGTAGTCCAAGATTTTTCAAGGGTACACAAACCCTTTCCACATGAGAATCTTCGTTGATGAAGTGAAACGTTAGGGGTACCTAAACTAAAGATGGACTCGACGAGAACCATCTTACTTCCGGTACTTGTAGTGTCAATAGCGTCGGAAATCAAAGAAAGCCATTGTTTGGAAACACATGTGAATTGGTAAAGAGAATGGACAGGAACCCTCGAAAGTATTTAGACAAGGATTTCTGCTGGGATATTTGAAATCCAGGGTATGGATTTTTGCTGCTCTGATGTCTTGCTTCTTCACTCTTCTTTTTCTTTGCCTATTCTTCTTCTTTTCCATTCTCATTTGAAGCTTTTGTTTTATGGTTATGGGGCTAGGTATTCCTTTTCTCATTGGAAGCAGAGGATAGGCTTAGCTACATCCATATGTGAACCAATCCAATGAAGTGAGTAGAAGCAATTAACAAGTGCATAAATCAACTACATAACCCCAGGGTAGATCAGGCTCGGGATTGTTCGCTACCTCCCAGGTAAAGGATCAATATCTCTAAGGCGCTGTCAACTTTTTGTTAGTCCCGTTAACAAATGTCTTTGCCACAACCTTAAATGGGCCCCGCAGTGGACAGTGGAATTTTGGTCATCCAAAAAGTAATCGAGGTGCGCATAAGCTTGTCATGAGATATCAAAAGAACAACAACAAAGCTTTAGTTGGTCACCTTTGTGAATCACTTGTGTTCATCCAATCATTCTTCCAAATCAGTGCTAGTCTTTTTTCTTTTCTTTTCTTTTCTTTTTTGTCATACCGTATATATCAGTCGAGTTAGTAGTAAGTGATTACCACAAGGGGTTGACCTCCTCTCCATAAGAATCGAACCACAACCTCTCACCCCCAAAGGGGGCTACACGACCGCTTGAGCTAGGCCCAAGAGTCGAATCAGTGCTAGTCTAGTTAGTCATCTTTTTACATTTCCTACTAAGAGAGGTCAAGAAGTTAAATCTTGCCAAAAATCTTAACTGATTATTAATTAGAAGGCTTTCGTTGTTATTTTATTTATGGAATGTAATTTTGGCACTCTAGTTTTAGCCAGTGGCACTCCACGTTTTATTTTGTAATCTCACATGATCTAAACACAAAGTAGAGTGCTAGTGACTAAAACAAGAGTGTCAAAATCAATTTCCTCTATTTATTAACCACATATGGAGGTCTACTTGGGCATTCTGTTCACAATTTTGTGAACCACCTCTGCAATAGGGTGAAAAACCGGATCACTGGTGCCTGTATGAAGTCATAGCAATCGTAGACTGTCTTTCTTGATAAACGTAAGATCAAAAGATAGACTACCTACCAGTATAGTATAGATCACATCCCAAATAATACACTAATACGCAGAAAACACAAGTTGTTATTTAATTTCGTCAAAAACAGAAGAAAAAAAAATTAATAAGTTCACTCACTTCCAAGTTCCATCTCATAGCACTTCTTGATGGGAGGAGGAGAATTCACACAATCATAAGCACAATTTTATTGACAATAGCACACCGGTTACAATCTCACTCTCACGTCGACTCTCTTGTTTCTTTCACTCATTCAACTCCCATGCTTAGACAATGCACAAATACACATATACTTATACATTACACAAAATGAATCGATCACAGCCACACCTCTTGATCTATTACAGAACCTCCGCATTGAAATCCCAGACAAGCTTCATGCACACCCATTCCTATCAAATGGTTCGGCCCCAAACCGTGAATTCCAACTCTTAATTTGTCTCTCACTTCTCACACACAGAGCTAAGACACAACACAAGCACACACCGGCTACTTTTCACACAATTACTTCGGGTAATTAGGTTTAACCTCAACACTTCTGGCCATGACTCGAAACTCCTCCAGGTGATGAAGTCAACATTGTTCTGAAGCTATTCATCAATGCACACTTGTAGGAGTCTTTCTTCTCACTGTTCTCAAAACTACTCATCGTAGTAGGCTTACTAGAATCATAAATATGCATTACATGACCAAAAATCGGCATAATGAAAATCACATATCCATATCGTAATAATAAAAACATACGCCATAAGACCCTGTGTAGCATGGATTTGTTCAGGTTTTATTGTCTTCCTTTTCCAAAGTGCAAACTTGCCAAAAACCATCCCTTCTCTTTCTCATCTTTTGGGGAGACTTATGAAGGAAATATTCCACATATGTTGCTTCTCCTCTTAACTCTTTGTCCTCCCAATCATAGTCAGTAGGTGTAACCATGGTTCCATCGTACATAATTGCATTGACATAGTCGCAATCATCTTGAATTGAAATTTTTCGACGCGAACTATCCATAGGATTGTATGTTGTCATCTCACATCCCATATCACCTACAGGAACTTTCATTAGAACTTCCCCACGCTCTGTGTAACCAAATAGCTCCAAATTTCTTGCTGCTCCTAATGTCAAATTGGGTATGATAAACATTGTGGTCCAAGATTCTCTTATGCCATATTCCTTCATTGCCAGTACCTCAACATCATTGTTGATTGGATTTATGCAAATCATACAAAGGCATTCATCCAAAACTCCCAAACGCAATCCAAACCATTCTTTTTTTCTTTTTTTTTGATCCGCCAATCCAAACTTGAAACTCACTCCCAATATCACATCCGTAAAAGGTTCTGGCATCGGCACCTCATGGAATTCATTCATCTGTATATCGAAATACATAATTGTGCGTGATGAAAAAATACTACCATAATGGCCGGATTCGTTGGAATGCCAATGTAGGTGTTTATTTACTACAGGTCCTGACATCATCTCATGAAAAACTCCATCGGGGCAGCTAACCCTTCTCCAACTATTACTTTTGAAACTGCCAACAACTGCAAATCGAGCTATAGGATCCTGATTCTCATGAGAAAACACCATTACAGCCTTGTACTCTTTGGCAGAGGAGTCGTAACAAAGCCCGGAAGCAATATGAAAACCATTATCACCCAAAGGTGCATACGACAGGACCTTCTTAAAATACTTAGTCACGGGATTCCACAAGAACAAGTCATCATGCGCGCCCATAAGTAACAACCCATTACAGGAACCGACTATGGTAGGGTACTTAGACCATCGACTCTTGTTGTTCCATGGTCTAGTACTAACCCTATTTACGTGACATTTTTCATCGATAGAGTGAAACGTATGGAAACCTGACGTCAAGCTGGACTTGACGAGAGCCATCTTCCCTCCAATTCTTTTGGTGAAGATGTCGGATATCGCAGCATGCCATTGCTTGGAAACGCAGGTGAATCGCGAAAGAGATTTGAGAGGTAATCTCGAGCGGATGTTGATAACGATTTCTTCTGGAATGTCAGGGAAATTGGGTTCTGCTAATTCTGTTTGTGATTTCTCTTCTGGAATGATTTCTTTCTTCTTATTCTTTCCCCTCCTTCGTCTGCTGTTTGCCTTCCTTCCCATCCTCCTGTGGAACTGTTCTAGTCTACGGTTTTGCTCTTTTGCTTTTGCTGTGAAGGATGAGGAATAACATATATAGAGGGGAGCAGTTGTCAATCACGATCGAGTAATCGAACACAAGTTACTTTTGCTTTCAAGAAAGACGGGAAAAAGTAAAATATAAAAAATGCAAAAATCTAAAGATTATAATTTTTTCTTCCTTTTGAAGCTCAAAGAAAACAAAAGGCAGTTAAAGCAAATAAGAAAAGAGGAAAGGAAGGGAACCAACCTCTCAGGAGACAACACAAGGCACTTAAAGCAAATGAGGAAAGATGAGAGGAAGAAAGATCAAAGAAAAACTAAAGGCAGTTCAAGCAAATTAATTTAACCCAATGTAACTTTCAATCAATGTTCAATAATACGATCGCACTCCAAGGGGGAACCAACTCTGAAACGTGCACTCAAAGGAGATGAGTTGGTTTCTATCACTTTCAATCGTTACCGAACGCAAATCCAGAGCCTTGTTAGCCATGAGACAACCTTCTCTTACAGCCAGAGCTTCGCAAACAAGACCGGACGGACGGGCCAAAGACTTTGGACATGTTTCCATTTAGTAGCTCCACTCTATCTCTATGGTTCCTCGAAATCACAGCAATGAATTAAACCTCCCCCGAATTCCTTTATCTACGATGCGTCACAGTTGAATTTAGGCCACCTAATTTATATTTGTTATGTCCTTTACTATTATTATTTAGTGTCTTTTATGTTATTTCTGTGATTGTAGGCCACGGGATTATTTGTACCAAAATTGACTATAAATTGGAAGTTGGAGATCAATATGAAGACCTTGCATTATTGGACCACCCACTGGCCATGACATACCTTTCATTTACTTCTTTCATTACTCTTTTCCACCTTCTATATCTTGCCCTATTATATTCTTACGGACAAATTATTTATATATGAGATGGAAGGTCGGGGGGGGGGGGGGGGCATTGAGGGGGCTGTTGACCGGACAGAAGGCCAAGAGAAGGAATGGAGGTGAGCTCCATGCCAGGAGTAGAGGCTCTATCTCTGTTCCACAAATCTATATGATCTTCGATTTTATTTTTGGAAATCCTGGCCAAGTAACTTTAATTATTGTATTTGATTTATGGTTTGGTTTGGTTTATTCAATTTAATTGTATGGCTATTTATCTTTCATTTTGTTAAATGATTTTCTCAAGTATTTAAGATCGGGTGTTTGGTTTCTTTGATTTCAAACACTACGCCATGCAATAGTTTTCACAAAAAGTATAATTCCGAAATGAGATAGTCTATCTTGAGAAGACAGATCGTGTCGAGACAAATTTAGTGTAGTGTAGAATCGAAGGCGATTAGTGACAGATTGTCCTTAGATTACCTAGTAGTCGAAGCCGATTA
The DNA here is from genome assembly GCA_019656275.1 of Rhododendron kiyosumense. Lineage (NCBI taxonomy): Eukaryota > Viridiplantae > Streptophyta > Magnoliopsida > Ericales > Ericaceae > Rhododendron > Rhododendron kiyosumense. Next base: position 6,414 of record BPLS01021793.1, on the reverse strand, counting down.
GTGACATGTTGGCTAAGATTATTAGTTAGAATCAGAGACGGTCCGTGCCTAATCAAGATAGACTGTGTCGATGATGAATTATGTTTATCCTCTTGACGATACCTGTGGGGCTTGTAGTTGCCATAGATCACAATTGAACTAATTGATTTAGACCTTAATCTAATGCAATACTATTGTTACAAAGCCAGGATTGAATCGAAATTCCAAGACGTTCTACTTTTATCATCCATTTTATTCTATGTTATTTCTGTAACGCCCCGATATTTTAAACGAATATCGGCAGCATAAATTATTATTTTTCGAAAAAGGTTTCTTTAGTCAACCAAATAAACACGGAAGTATCGACATAGAGATTTCTTTATTTCAACTCAAATTGAAAATACAAAACCTTTATTCAAAAGTAAACATTGGTCTGACAAGCATTGAGCCGACTTCTCAAGAAAGATATTGACTTAAAAAAAAATATTTATTTAACCTTAATAAAATCTGACAATTTATTGAAATAACTTCAGAGTGACTCTAGTCTTGACACAGATCCCAAGCATACTCGGTCTCCGCCCCTAGTATTCTTCCTGTGTCCAACTGCTCCACCATTGAATCCTGCATACTGGCAAATTGATCGCCGAAGCAACCGATTTACCCGGATACAAACGTATCCGTGAGTGATAATTCACTCAGTAGAATAATCCTAACCCTACCAACCCCTTGCTTTACAGCTAAGCAATATTATCACAATTCATATGAAAATAAAAGAACGACAAGCATTAAATAAGTAAATCCATTAGCAAGCCTTTAAATTACCTTCTTTTGAATCTCACATTTCATAATCATACCTGCACCATAGCATCCATCGTCTTACAAACTCAGTATTTCATTGATCATATTTTAAATGACCTGTTACCTTCAACATCACGAGGTATTAGTAGACTATCCACACAATTCAGGTCTATCAGGCTGCCATCAAGGTCCTGCTAGGCTACCCTCACAACTCTAGGTCCATCAAGCTACCCTCAAGGTCCTGCTAGGCTATCCCTAATACTTGAGGTCCTGCCAGGCTACCCCTGAGGTTCTGCTTGGCCACCCTCACAATTCTAGGTCTATCAGGCTGCCCTCAAGGTCCTGCTAGGCTACCCCCAATACTTGAGGTCCTGCCAGGCTACCCCAGAGGTCCTGCTTGGCCACCCTAGCAACACCGGGTCTTTCAGGCTACCCTCAAGGTCCTACCAGGCTACCCTCGATAACACGAGGTCCTGTCAAGCCACCCCCGAGGTTCTGCTAAGCCCACAACCTTTCATCTGTTTCCTCTTTCCGTTAACCAGAACAACATCCATATACTTTCTCTAAGCCCACAAATCATCCAATATCCATAACGTCCTTTCTACGTTCTCGGTTCAATCAACAAAGCAATTATTTAAACGATGAGTAAACAGATCATACTATCACCACATACCCAGGATAATTGAACCACCATAGGTCACCTCCAATGAGCTTAAATCCAAATTAACCTCACAACAATTTCGATACATTTCAATACCAAAGTAATTGCAAGTGGATCAATAATAACAACAGTTCATAAAGAGTCAATGAAACATAACATTATCAATAGTTCAAAAGACAAATTGAATTTCACATAAAGTATTCAGATTTGTCCTTGTCACTTTTGGGTTTCATTAGGATTTCGCACATAGGTTCATTTTAGTAATTTCTATTATTTCACGTTAATAACAAATCATGTGATAAAATCAATCATGCAAGAAAATTAATTACCCGGTACACTACCATGCGATAAAGTCAATCAAGTAATTATTTTTATTTTCTCTTACATAAACGATAACACCCTTGGCAACTTTCCTCTTAAAATTGTACCACATAAAAACAGTTGACTCCTATTTCCATTAACCAAATTCTAAGTCATGCATTAACAGAACAAGTAATAGTATAAGTTATCACGCATATTTAATTTCTAATTTCGTTAATCAAGCCCAAGCATACTTTATATTTAAATCCTAATTGCATTGATCAAATCCAAATCATACTTTTCTAAATCAAACCCGACAGAGGCTAGCACCCCTTTTTTTTAAAAAAAAACAAAACAAAACAGAGACAGTGGTATTCGAATAAGGTGGGTTTCCAGCCCGGACTCGATCGGCGACGTCGGGTTCGATTATTTTCATGCTAAAACACAAAACAATCAATACAGACATATTATATATTATATTTAGGGAGAGGTAGGAGAAAGATTATAATACCTTTAATCCGGACAAGGCGATTCGGTGGAGTCCGGTGGGTTTTCGCTTGGTGGCGAAAGATTGATCTTCTAGCAGCAACTTAGGGCTGGAATAACTTGACCAAACATCTGCCGTTTTGGATGATTCTTGTGTCTCTCGCAAAGATCTTGAAACGCTCTACGACTTTCGTGAAGAAGTCTAAGCCCAAAAACCACTCTAAGTAGTAGAAAAATGGAAGTTTAGAAGGGTCACTAAATCTGCCTAGAAATCAGAATCCGAGAATTTTACCTAACTTTGAATGGCGATAACTCTATCAATTCTTGACCGTTTTGGGCGATTCTTGGGTCAAAATCGAAGCTCTCGATGCCCTCTACAACTTTCGTGAAAAAACTTAGGCCTAAAAACGACAGCAACTAGGAGAAACAGGCAACTAGGAGAAAACAGGCCCTCCAACCAACACTTCTTGCAATTTGTTCTCTTTGTTCTCTTCTGACATGATAGCTCCAAGCACCTGCAAATAGAATTGATCATGCATATTATTATCTCCATTACTTTCTTTCATATTCGAAGAAAATGAAGTGTCCTTCGGTGTTATTGAAAAACTTACAATAGGTAAAGCATCAATGACTCCCCGTAAGTGCAGGGAACAGTCTTCTTCAACGTAGATGCACAAATTCTTTAATATTTTTCCTGCATTTATGCATAGAAATGGTACTTCCAATGCTTTGATCAGCTTTTCAATTACCTTCAAATTCAAAATTCTACAACAGTTACTCTTGCTTTCGAATGCCAGCATTGCTAGTGCTTCTCCTGCTGCGGTTCTTACATCGTCCTGATTTTCAGGCATCCCCTCATTGAAGAAAATACTAAGCAGCTCTTTGAGAACTCCGCCAGGGCCCCCAATCTCCTCTCTTGCATCCACTTCCATTGCCAGACATGTTAGAATCTCAATCCCTAGTTTTTGTAACTTCGTCTGTTTCTCACCATACTTGAGTATATCTCTGATATTGCCGATTGTGAAAACATCTTCAGAAATTTCATAACTGAGCTTTTTACCTGTGGTCCCCGTCGAGCTAGCCAGCAGCTTCATTGTAATTGCAGTTGGCCGCTTAAAATTGCAAGCGTGATCATTGTGCACGATTCTTTCCTGATTTAAAAGATTCTTGGCCGCGGGTAACTACACTTGGCCGCTTTATACTACAGTTGGCCGCTTTTCTTTGCAGTTGGCCGCTCAATATTGAAAGCGTGATCACCTTACACGATTCTTTCCTTACATATAAGACCCTCACCGTTTGGCTGGTGCAAAAAAATTAATCTTGGCCGTAAAATTTTGCCAATTTCTTGAACATTTTGGGTGAGTCACCGAGTTTACGTGATATTTTTATTTTTTGTATATTTTCTTACATTTAAGTTTTATTTTATTTTTTTTCTCCAGATTGATCATCCGTCTCGATAAGAGATGTCTAAAAATAAAAAATGATGATGAACGATAAAATAATTTCACTGAAGAGAAAAAAATCTCACACATAAAAAAATTTCTTTTTATCTCCAGTACCGTCTTATGTGAATGTTTTTTAACTTCTGTCCTCATTTTTTTTTTTTTTATTCCTCTTGCGGGGATGAACAATTAATCCAAAAAATTCCAACGAAAAGCTAATAGCGAGGCCTTGTTCTTCTAAAGAGTTTTAGCGGATTTTTGGACTTTTAGAGCGTTTTTTTTTTTTTCCCTAAAAGAAAAAAATTACGTCAATCTTTCGTGGATTACTATTTCATCTTTTGCCGAGACGGATTGGAAAACTAAAAGATTACGATTTTTTGATTTTAATCTTGGGTATTTCCAAAAATGTTAGAGTAGAAGTACTTTTTAATTTTTCTTATTCCACTCGACGAGACAAATCAATAACCCACAAAATTAAAAAATGCAAAAAAAAAAAAAAAGAATAAGAAGATGAAGTAAGGACAAAACTCAAGGTGGGCAAAACTTTGGACAAAAAAAATCTAAAAAACCCGACTAATCGGTTCGGTTTTGGGTCAGGGTAGGGGCAGGAATTTTTTCCACTTCGGTTTGGACCGAACCAACCGATCATGGTCTCGGTTACCTAGAAATTCATCCGATCCGATCCGAACCGAACCGAACCGAAATTATATGGACTGACTAGTACCGAACTGACTATATATTTTATATGTTTTACATTAATCTCGTCCGTTCATTTATTTTGTGTTCAGTCTTGACTCTCCATCACAAGATTTCGGGCAGACCAAAATTTCCAACCGGACCGATCCCACCCCTAACCAAAACGAACTTAACTCCGGTGTGGATCGGTCCTGAAAATAATTACCCCGAACCGAATCGGTCCTCAAAAATTTCAACCCAAACCCGCACCGAAATCACGCCTACTCATAATTATTTGGTTAAAAAATTAGGGCGGATGATTACATTTGGCCGCCGCCTTAAGCTACAGTTGGCCGCTAGGAATTGCAACTGGCCGCTCAAAATTGCAAGCGTGATCACTGTACACGATTCTTTCGAGATTTACATGGCTCTTGACCGTGGGTAATTACAGTTTGCCGCTAAGAATTACAGTTGGCCGCTTGAAATTGCACTTGGCCGCTATATACTGAAAGCGTGATCACTGTACACGATTCTATACTAATTTACCAGGCACTTGGCTGCGGGTAATTACACTTGGCCGCTTCAAACTACAGTTGGCCGCTTGTAATTGCAGTTGGCCGCTTAAAATTGCAAGCGTGATCACTGTACACGATTCTTTCCTGATTTAAAAGGTGCTTGGCCGCTGGTAACTACACTTGGCCGCTTTTAACTACAGTTGGCCGCTCAAAATTGAAAGCGTGATCACCTTACACGATTCTTTCCTTACATATAAGACCCCCACCGTGTGGCTGCAAAAAAATTAATCTTGGCCTTAAAATTTTGCCAATTTCTTGAACATTTTGGGTGAGTCACCGAGTTTACGTGATATTTTTATTTTTTTTATATTTTTCTTACATTTAAGTTTTATTTTATTTTTTTTCTCCAGATTGATCATCCGTCTCGATAAGAGATGTCTAAAAATAAAAAAAGATGATGAACAATAAAATAATTTCACTGAAGAGAAAAAAATCTCACAAATAAAAAAATTTCTTTTTATCTCCAGTACCGTCTTATGTGAATGTTTTTTAACTTTTGTCCTCATTTTTTTTTTTTTTATTCCTCTTGCGGGAATGAACAATTAATCCAAAAAATTCCAACGAAAAGCTAATAGCGAGGCCTTGTTCTTCTAAAGAGTTTTAGCGGATTTTTGGACTTTTAGAGTGTTTTTTTTTTTCCTAAAAGAAAAAAATTACGTCAATCTTTCGTGGATTACTATTTCATCTTTTGCCGAGACGGATTGGAAAACTAAAAGATTACGATTTTTTGATTTTAATCTTGGGTATTTCCAAAAATGTTAGAGTAGAAGTACTTTTTAATTTTTCTTATTCCACTCGACGAGACAAATCAATAACCCCCAAAATTAAAAAATGCAAAAAAAAAAAAAAAAGAAGAAGAAGATGAAGTAAGGACAAAACTCAAGGTGGGCAAAACTTCGGACAAAAAAAATCTAAAAAACCCGACTAATCGGTTCGGTTTTGGGTCAGGGTAGGGACAGGAATTTTTTCCACTTCGGTTTGGACCGAACCAACCGATCATGGTCTCGGTTACCTAGAAATTCATCCGATCCGATCCGAACCGAACCGAACCGAAATTATATGGACTGACTAGTACCGAACCGACTATATATTTTATATGTTTTACATTAATCTGGTCCGTTCATTTATTTTGTGTTCAGTGTTGACTCTCCATCACAAGATTTCGGGCAGACCAAAATTTCCAACCGGACCGATCCCACCCCTAACCAAACCGAACTTAACTCCGGTGTGGATCGGTCCTGAAAATAATTACCCCGAACCGAATCGGTCCTCAAAAATTTCAACCCAAACCCGCACCGAAATCACCCCTACTCATAATTATTTGGTTAAAAAATTAGGGCGGATGATTACATTTGGCCGCCGCCTTAAGCTACAGTTGGCCGCTATGTAATCTCTTCTGACGGGATTTGCTAGTTCAAATCTAGGTATCCACTTGATTCAAAGATTGTGAAGGACTTGGGAGAAAAATGATTCACACCTTCGGACTCAAACACTGCAA
>BPLS01021792.1:0-14791 GCA_019656275.1 Rhododendron kiyosumense | reverse complement strand
GATATCCCAATACTCGGACACCTTCCGAACCTTGAAGTCATTGTAATCAAAGAATTGGATAATGTGGAGAGCATCGGTCCTGAATTCTATGGATTGGATGAACGAGTTGGTGGTGGTGGTAATAGTAGTATTGTGGCTGCACCTGGACCAGGAGTATTTCCGACATTGAAAAAAGTCGCTATTTGTGGTATGCGGAAGCTAAAAGAGTGGTTAGATGTATCGTCATTGCCTCTTGCAACCAAGAGTAAAATAGAGTTCTTTCCTCGTCTCGAGAAGTTATTTATCTCAGAATGCCCTAACTTGATCGCCATTCCAGGTCATTTGTTATGCATTCAAAATTTAGAGATTTCTAACGATGGGTTCTCCTTTGGTTTTGAGAACATTGTGAATGGACTCACTTCGACCATAGTGGTAGATCCGGATTCGACAAATGTCAGTACGCTGATTGAACATTTGCTAGAAACAAGCATGAAGTCCCTAAAGCGTCTGGGAATAGAGGATTTAAATGAGTTGCGTTATTTACCGAAGCAACTACTAAACCTCGCTTCCCTTGAGCATTTAACAATAAGACACTGCCCTAAACTGATGTACATAGGCGAAGAAACAGGAGGGGAATTCAACAGCTGCCTAACATCCCTTCAAGAGCTTTTAATTATAAGGTGCTGCGAGTTGAGATGCTTGCGAAAGGGGTTGCTACAATCAACCCTTGTAAGATTGAAGATATACGAGTGTTCCAATTTAACGGAGGCCAGCCCAGATGAATTGTGCAACCTCACGTCCCTTCAGAATCTGGAATTGGACAGCTGTAACTCACGATGGGCGAGGCGTTGGGAGGAGGGGCAATTCTGTTTGACTAGTCTTCGAACTTTGGATATCGGTTCCTTCTCTGAGGAGCTTGATTATTTCCCCTGGCCAGAGGTTGAGATGGCCAAAGCTCAAAACCCGCAACATTACCCATTTGTGTCCCTAGTCACTCTGGAGTTATGGGGATGGCCAAAGCTCAAGTGCCTTCCCGATCAACTTCGGCACCTCGCTTCCATAAAAAACCTGGAAATTAATGAATTCGAAGGGTTGGAAGCTCTACCGGAGTGGTTGGGTAACTTTTCATCTCTTGAATCATTGGAGCTCTACGAGTGCCCTAATCTGAGAAGTTTGCCCTCACTGGAAAATTTTCAACTTCTCAAGAATTTACAATCTCTGGAGATATACGGTTGTCCCCTTCTTATGGAAATGTGTAAAGAAGGGGGAGAAGCGTGGCACAAGATTGCTCATATTCCGACACTCTATATATACGGTAACTTCTCCAATTGCTCATTTTCGTGATTTTCTTCTCTCTCTCTCTCTCTCTCTCTCAATTTTGGGTTTGTATTTGTGTCATTTTTCATGTGCATTTCTTGAAAATACACAGAAATGTCATCTAACCTAACTTAGTGGTCACGAAATTGGAGCTACTATTAAACGACATTTGTTTGGATTCACTGAATATGTTAGGGTTCCCAAAAACACAGTTTGGTGTCAGGATCAAAGAAGAAAAGATCTAGTCTTTCTCAATCTCGCTCTCCCGCGTGATCCAGACTCGTAACCCCTTCAACGAATGAATCTCCTTTGTTGCCACTACTATAGCAGCTTGGCGAGTTAGGTTTTTGTGTGTGCGTAATGTTTGTGATTTTTCATCCATTAACCTACCTTAAGGCCTTCTTCTCGATCTACCTTACGTTATGGGCTGGGTTTCTCAAATGAGAAACCAATCTTCATCTAAATCGGAGATTGATTAGAAATTTCCCCTATTTTATTCGTCTACCAGTTAAGTTGGGTTTTCTTCTTTGATGTGAAGACATATAGAAGTTGAGTCAGGTTGATATGAGAAAAAGACTAGGGTTAAATTCCAATAGAAACAAAAATGTCTGGGCGAAAAACTAAGCTGGCTGATTTGTAATCAAATTGCATGTGTGAGTGTGTTGTGGTTGTAGATTATGAGTTTCTTATAGCCTGAACCTTCCTGCTTAAGTTATCTTAAAACTGAAGGGTTTCCACTCTTAATTACTTGCCATTGTTTTGTAGATGATTAAATGCCTATCTAATATTTGACAAAATGCCTCACTATATCATGTATTTCTATGCTATTAAATACCAATGTTAGTCTATATGCAAAATTTGTTCCTTTACTCATCTTAATTTTTATTTTTCCCGTACTAACCCAATGCGTTTATTTGTGTTTTTGTTGCTCCATGAATTAAAATTGTGGATCCATTAGCTAGATTAACACTATAGCATTCTATGCTAGTTTATTTGTATCTGCTTTGATATTTAGTCATGCTTACTTTCCAATCAAGACTTGAGTTCATGGATGATGTCTAACAATTAGCTAGGTGTATAGGGGTATTTTCATGGAGGATGTCGACGATTTATCCAATAGCTTGGAGAGAGAGCATTTGTGGAACTTTGATATACATCATTGGTTTACACTTTAGTTCTTTCAAATTATTTCTGTATACAATTAGTAACTTGCATTTCGTACCTTGTTTTACAGATTCAGATTGATTGGTTTAATAATTGCTCCTGGGGAAAAGGCAATATCATCGATTAGGTGATCCTCTACGCTTTCACCATCTCAGCCCCAGGAATCAGGATCTTCCACCACCGAATTCTGATGCTTTGGGTGATGCATCATCTTTTGCACAGTCTAATGACGCAGGTAAGCTTGAACTGGCTTAGAAAGCTAGTCTATTTTAGTCACACCAATTAATTTGAGATATGCAGTTTGTAGTGTGCAATATGTAGTTTGTAAATGCACTCTGCTTGTGGGTTCTGTAATGTGGACTTTTTTTAATCGATCATTAATAGTTCATCATTAACTCATTCATGTCCCTAGAATCTCTTACTTTATCGGGATGGCTAAAGCTCAAGTGCCTTCTCGACCAACTTTGGCACCTCACTTCCTTAAGAAAGCTGCAAATTTATGGATTTGAAGGGTTGGAAGCTCTACCAAAGAGTTGGGTAACTTTTCATCTCTTGAATCATTGAGGCCCTACAAGTGCCATAATCTTACGAGTTTGCCCTCACCGAAAAAATTTCAACTTCTCAAGAACTTACAATCTCTGGTTATAGCCCGGTGTCCCCTTCTAACGAAAAGATGCGAGGAAGGGGGAGAAGAGTGGTACAAGATTGCTCATATCAACCTTCGGGTAATTTGTTTGCTAATTGCTTGTGATTTTCTTCTCTTTGCCTTTCTCTCTCTCTCTCTCTCTCTCTCTCTCTCTCTCTCTCTCTCTCTCTCTCTCTCATTAAGTTTTTTGTTTCTATCTGTCATTTTCTGTATGTGTATGTGAATCTATGTGTTGTGCTAAATATCGATATTTATCTTTTTTCTTTAATTTTGGATCAAAGAAGTGTCATCTAACCTAACTTCTTTGGCATGATGTATTGGGCTTTCAGAGGCTAGATTAATGGCTCCCTCTGCAATACTATTCTATCCAGATAAACCATTGAAAGTCCCCTGCCAACCATGTAATTCCTTGCTTTCGGCTTTTTATTAACATCTCTCGCCAATGCGAATAATTTGTTCAATAAACTTATTGATAGTTCAAATCCAGCTGTTTGGTTTATGGGACGTCTGGTGACAATGGAAGAACAGCGGTGATCCCACCACGTGAAATAACGCCATTGAAGAAAAAGGTATGTGAACGGTAGTCTGCTTATCATTTAAATTCTCGAATTTTACTGGACTCAAGAACATGTCTTCCATTCACATAGTGCTCAGTGCACAACTGAAAAGCATAAGGTCCAAGGGACGATGGCAAGTATAAAATTACATTGCAATAGTACCTTTTTGGAGAATCTCCAAGATTAGGCGACAAACTAAATGTGCTCCTTGTTTGTTTCTTGTTTGAACCATTTCTTAAGCGTTCTTTCTGTTTTGCAGAATGCTTGGAAATTGGAATGCCATTTGCTTGATATGTGGAAATTCAAGGCATCATTTAGGTTCTGGTCTCAAAAGTCTGATTCAAAAAGTTTCCTGTACAAGGTTTTCCTTAGCCCTGAAATTTGTCTTGGATTGGTTCAAATTGTTTAGTAGTTTTTCCTTGCTGCTTAACTGTTTGTCCAGAGATAACAATCTTGTAACGTCAGCAGTTGTTTTCTCTGCTGGAAGGTTATCGGAAAGGATTTTGTAAAGGTAGCTTAAAGTGAAGATTTTGGTCCAGGACTTTAATGTTGTTGGAAATCCGGTCTTCAAAACGATGAATATGATGGGATCGACTCTAGAAAATCTGGAAACAAAAGAAACCATTCGAGTCACGTTGAGAACGCTTTACTAAAGACAGTATTTGCCCCCACTAGAAGGTGTGCACCGGGTTACAGCAAATCCGCCTTCAAGATAAATCGAATCCGAACTCTAGGTTCTTTCTGTTTGCGTTTGCACAAACGAAGACAGTCAGAACATCCGCTAAGCAAATGTAAGACCAAGAACTGATACTCTATTTCCATTTCTAGGAGGAGAATGTGTAGAGAGAAAGAGAGCAATTCTTTATGGAATTTTCGGTCCATTGAATGACTTTACAAATGGCCTATATATTTATAGACTTATAAACACCCTTGTATGAAAGGTTGTGTCTCTAGTAAATAGCCATAAGGAATGGTCATGTCTTTTGAAGACACCAGTTAGAAAAGATCATGCCTATTAGTAGGCACCCTTTAAATAATTAATTAGGAAGGATATCATGCCTCTTGGAGGCACCCCATGTTTCACATCCATTCCTAACAATCACACGTACATCTTTTCAAAATGAACACACCCCAATTCAATGGGTGTTACAACCATTTATATAAAGTCACAACTCATATGAAAAGGTGCAGCAACCTTTCACAGAATTCTTACCGTCTCTAGTACCTTTCCAAAAAATTCCAAACTAAAATCCAATTTTATTTTGAAAAAACACCAACAAATGTCTGACCTCCCCCTAAAGAAGCAAGCAAATATTGCATTAAAACTGTCTGGGCAATCAAAAAAGGATCTAATTTAGGTGATTAGCTCTTACTTTATGCGGATGGCCAAAGCTCAAGTGCCTTCCCAAACAACTTTGGCACCTCACTTCCTTAAGAAAGCTGATAATTGATAATTTCGATGGGTTGGAATCTCTGCGGGAGTGGTTGGGCAACTTTTCATCTCTTGAATTATTGATGCTCAGGTGGTGCAGTAATCTGACAAGGTTGCCCTCAATGGTAAGTTTTCAACTTCTGAAGAATTTAGGATCTCTGTTTATATGGGCGTCTCCCCTCCTACCGAAAAGATGAAAAGAAGGGGGAGAAGAGTGGCACAAGATTGCTCATATACCACTTCTGGAAATACGTGGTAACTTCTCCAATTGCTAATTTTTTAACTTCTCTGTCTCTCTCTGTCTCTCTCTCTCTCTCTCTCTCTCTCTCTCTCATTTTTGTGATATTTTCCAGCTGCATATGTGGAGAATACAGAGAAGTGTCATGTAACCTAACTTCTTTGGCATGATGTGCTGGGCTTTCAGATTGAGATAAACCATTACAAGCCACTTGCTAACCATGTAATCCCTCACTTTTTGCATTTCCTTTAGTTTGCAGTTTTTTTTATTAATATCTCTAGTCAATGTGAATAATTCATTCAATAAAATTTTTGATATTTCACATCTAGCTGTTTTATTTATGGGACATCCGGTGACAACGGAAGAACAGTGGCTGTGACACCACATGAAATAACTCCTTGGTAGAAAAATGTATGTGAATGGTAGTCTGCTTATCTCCTTAAATCCTTGAAGTGAACTGGATTCGATAACATGTCTTCTATACATAGCACTCTGAGCACAAACCGGAAAGTAGAAGGTCCAATGGATGATGGCAAGTATGAAATTACATTGCAATAGTACCTCTTTGCATATTCTCTAAGACTAGGCAACAAACAAAATGTGCTCCTTTGCTTCTGGTTTGAACCATTTCTTAATCTTTTTTTTTTTTTTTTTTCTGTTTTGCAGAATGTTTGGGATGCAATATGCTAGACATGTGGAATTCATGGCGTCATTTAGGTTCTCAAAGGTCCCATTCAAAAAGTTCACGAAGTTTTTCTTTAGCCCTGAATTTTGTGATGACTTGGTTCAATTTTTTTAGCAGTTTGTCCTTTCTGCCAAACTGTTTGCCCAGATATGATAGTCTTGCAACGTCAGCGGTTGTTTGCTCAGCTAGAAGTTGATTGGAAACGAGTTTTGTAAAGGTGGCTTAAAGTGAAGGTTTTGGTCCAGGACTTCAATGTCTAACCTCCCACTAATGAGGCAAGTAATCGAATAACATTACAGCTGAATCTGGACAATCAAATTTGGATCTGATTACAGTGCTTGACTCTTGACAATCAATTGCAGTGATTGACTACTGCTCTAAGATTAACTAATAATCAAGTACGCAGAAGATGTACTCATGTTTGATCATGAACTTTAACAATCCGATCCCTGTTATGCCAACTTCCTAGTTCCATTGGGGTTATTTAATATTTGTGATGTTCAGCTTTGTTTGGATTGGTGTTTGAAATTTTTTTTGAAAAATAGTAGGGGTAATAAGTGGAGAGAGATAGAGAGAGACATGTTGGAAGGAGGAAGAATCTAGAGGGATTAGGGGGAATTTTTTGAAAAATTCTTTTTAAATTGTAAAGAGAACAAGGCACAAAAGCTTTCGTAGTTGCACCTAGTCGACCAGAATAGCTAAATAATCTGTGATAAAATAAAGACCCTCAATATGCCTTCATTCTAACCATCGATACAACCTTTGATTTTCCATATGTTAGAAAAATGATATCAGGAAGGCACACAATGCTCTTGCATGTTGTACATATTTATGATCATTATGAAATCTTTTTTTGTTGGTTTATTAAAATGAATATCGTGTTGCATCGTTATTTGCTAAAATAATGACATGGATTAAATAGTTTATCTTAGAAATTAAGATGGTGTTTGCCTTGCCACAACAAAATCCTTTAGTTGCTCTGCGTCATTGGTTTTCATGGTTTGCTTTGTCTTAGTACAAACACTACATTTACTCTTCTCGATAGCTCTATTCTAGATCTTAAGTTTCTTTTGCAAGTTTGATGTAAACTTTAAGGTCTATATTTGCGGATCAAAAGAAAACTATAAGCATTATATTTAGGGTAAATTTCACTTACCTCCCCTGAGGTTTTTGACAATGACAGACACCTTCCCTCACGTTTTTTAAATTGCACTTACCTCCCCTGTCAAACTTGTTAGCTAAGAGACGTTAACGGAGCTCGTGAATGTTCAATTTTACCCTTTTATTGACCTCCCCTGAGATTTCTAACAATTGCAAGTACTTCCCCTAGGTCTCTCTCTCTGCTATATAATTTAAGTTATAATTTAATTAAGTTATTGGAGTTAGTGCAATAGTTGTCTAGTCTAGAATTTTAAAAATGAAAGTTTACTTCATCTTATCTCTAAATTTTTTGTGAAAACAAACTTTAAAATTATAATTTTTTGGCTATTTTTTCAAAGATTTAAATTTCTAGTTTCATAGAAGTTGTGAAATTTTAATTCCGGCAAAATTCTAAAGTTACTTGTTATCGATTCGGAACCCATAACCTTTTTTCCAATTATGAGTTTGTTGCTTTATAAATTGAATTGAATTTTATTAGAACATCCTATCATTATCAGAAAGAAACATATGGGTAGATCATGTAGCCGTAAGGTCCTTTTCTGAAAAATAGGAGAGTAATTTTGACATGTGTACTGCTAATTTAAACCGGCCTCGTTTAGTAACTATATTCTTTGTACCGTAGAATTTTTTAATACCATGAAACTTTTGATCTTTTAATCACAAATTTGTTTTATAAGTTCCAAAAGTTCGGAGAAAAATTCGGTCGGAGAAAAATTCGGTTGGAGAAAAAAGATGGTTTGGCTAAGAAACTGTTTAAGAGTTTTAGCCAAAATATGACTCTAATTGATTTTTTCCAGACTTTTGAATGACATAACCTTAATTTAAAGCCATGTATTTTTGAATTTTTTTTGTTATTCTTTGCAAAAACAATAAAAATTGAAGCTTTATGAAAATGGAAAGAAACTGTAATTTCTTAGTAGTTTTGCCTACTTGTTCGTTTGTCTTCAAATAAATTCAAAAGTTTTTCAATCTCCGTAGGAAAAAAATACTTATACATGCATATTTAAAACCAAATGAATACATGTAGTCTAACAGTTTGAAAAAGAAATAGGTTGGAGAAAAAATATGTTTTGGCTAAAACTTTTAACATAATTATTTTGGTATAAAGATGCACGGTGTAAGGTTGGGAAAAAAGTGACCTTAATTTAAAGTTATTGTTTTTAGAAATTTTTGTTATTCTTTGAAAAAAAAAAAAGACTTTTGAAGTTTCATGGTAAAGGAAATAAATTGTAATTACTTTGTATTTATGCCTGCATATGCCTTTGACTTAAAAAAAAAGTCAAAAGTTGTTTCAAGTTTCCTAAAAAAGATTAAGGAAAGAAGCTGTAATTCTGTTCAAAAAAAAAAAGAAAAAGGAAGAAAGAAACTGTAATTCCTTTATATTTATGCCTACATATGCATTTGAGTTTTGTAAAAAAATGCTTATACATGCATATTTAAAATCAATGTGTGTGTGTGTGTGTGTTTAATTTTGAAGACACGCATGAATGTGAGATATGTATAATAACTCGATCTTTTTTTAAGAGTTTTGATTAGGAACATGAACATCTTTTAAATTGAGTCTAGAAGGGCATTCATTTCAAAAAAATCATTCTAAAGGGATAAAATTGGAAATGAAATGAATTTAGCAGTTGATGTAAGCATTTTCCGTTACTTAGTAACGGTCTTCTAATGGCAATGGGAGAATTTGCAGCCGACAACTAAAGCAGAAGGGAGGTAAGTGCAATTTTTAAAACGTGATGGGAAGTGTTTCTCATTGCCAGAAACCGCAGGGGAGGTAAGTGAAATTTACCCTTATATTTACTCTTATTTTGAGTTGTCCGTGTTTTCATTATTCTGCCCTTGAGTTGTTATGAGTCGAGAAAATCTCCATCTTTGCTTCTCCTACAGCTAATTCTTCTCTTAGATTTCTTCTTGCCCTGCAGTTTGCTTGATTTTTTGGTCGCACTTGCAGCTAATTTGTGTTTATGCCACCGCTTGATTTCTTGTACCTATATGAATGCTCCATCTCTTCATTCACGACATTAACATAGTTTTTATATGAATGTCTCAGTACTTGCACATTTGCTTGGAAACGGCTTCTTCAAATGCAGGGTTAAGGCTTTAGACATCTGAAGTTGACAATGCATATGAGCTTGTGGACCCTCACATCCATCAAATTTTTTGTTCCAATCAAACATTGTCATAGGAGCGTTGTGAGTTTCTATTTCAATATTTTTCCTTCGAAAGGACTATTACAAGTACCTAAATTACGATCTTTCTTCTTCTTCCCCTCTTCATTTTTTCTTAGGCCTTTTCTTTGAAATTTTTTACGGCCAATACGTAAAATTCCAAACTATTTTTAGGCCTTCATCTCTAATCACCACTTTCATTGTTTATGCAGTATTTCTTGCATCAATTCTTCCAAGTAATGACATATTTGTAGTGATGCATCCACAAATGTTTTGCACTTTGATCAGTTAAAGCCTAGAAATCTTCTCTTGAATGCCAGTTGTGATTTTGTACCAGCTAAAGTCACATCTGAACCAGATTTCATGACAGAGAATATGCCGTATATGAAGGTATGCCGACGGAACTGTTGCTTTGTCAGTCTGTGGGTTGAATATCTGCTATAGTTATTCCTCATTCGAGCTTCCCACTGGTTTACTACAGCACTACTACTTACATGGTATAAGTCTGCTTTACATGTCTGAAGAAGATAAAAAATATTCTCTCTGTCAGAATTGATCAAGAGGCTCCAATGGGATAAAATTTGGCTGATGATGACATAGAGACTGAAATGGCTCCCTTTACTGTCCAGTGGCACATGTTCAGCAGGTAAGAGGTCATGGGCACACACTATAATATTTTTTCTTTTGAAGATATCCATACCGTCATTTTATAAGACTGACTTGTCTCTTCCTCTCCTCGGTGTTATGCAATAGGCTTTCGAAGCTTTCGTAGACATTATGAAGGAAAACTTGGCACATGAAACGGCATTTGTAGTTGCAACTCAATTTGGTATCAGTGGAGAGAATCTAGAGGATATTTCCAATAGCCTAAGGAAACTTGATAGGTTGATAGAGAGATCGAGGCAGTGGGCGACAGAGTTTCTAGCTTGGTCGTGGACCGTACTTAAAACTTTTTCTCCGAAACAAGTGGAAGCAATATACACCAATCGTGATCTTCAGCTTCCTCAATCCTATAGCATCATGGATCAGGCCTTGAATTCCTCACGTCTTTCAGGATCTCTGCCTCGTACGTTTCTCCCATGAATGTTCTAGCTTTCTTTGACTGATTGTTTGCATTTGAAGTTATTCGGAGGGTCAATAACTTCTTGCTGTGCTGACAAGCATGTTTCCTGATAGTGCGATGTTCCAGTGCCAAGCAGCAGTGCAGAATGCGGTTGCATAGCAATCCAACCATCTTCGAAGTAATCTAGGAAGAAATCCAGGAATTAACAGGGGAATAGAACCATAATTCTTCAGAAATAGAGTTGATTCATTTGTACTCTGTAGTTTTATTTTTTATTTTTATTTGAAACCGTTAAATTGGTAGAGATATTGTGAGACAGTTACGTTTGCTTATAATATACGGCGAATTTCTCTCCGTATCGCATTGTCAAATGTTAAAAATTGATTTGCTTTTCCTTTTTTCAGCATTGCGGTTTCAGATGTTTGTACTTACTAAATTCATTTTCAATCTACACAAATTCCTCCCTAAATTGGGCTCCAATTGCGTTCTTTGAATCTAGTTAGTTAGTCATTCATTTTTATGTAATCATGACCCCTCCTCCTCCTCTTCTTTTTCTTCTTCTTCTTTGTTTGTAAAAAGCTGTAAACTAGACTGTCATTAGGACTTATCATGCATATTTGTATCTCCGTTCTTTGTGGCAAAGTAACATTGCTATGAAAGATTTTCCAATAATCGTTTATGGGATGCATGCTAATGGAAGGCACCCGTTGCTGATTAATGGAGGAAATTGTCATTGTCCTCGAAAATCTCTCTCTCATTCATCTTTGGGTAGCAAAGGTAATTGTTTCAATTGTAAATGAGTTATAAAATTTCCAAACCAGCTAATTAGTAGGCCTTTAGTGAATTAATAAATCTCATCGGCCAGTCAAAATTCATGTGTTTTTGGGCTGTATCGTGACAAGTAGTACTCTCAACATACTCTCATGCATAATGACATTTTCATCCTTAATGGTGTATCATGTGAGGAAAACTACGCATGAACATTTTGTGGTGATGAACCATTTTTAAGACAAAGAAAGCATGAATAAGGTGACTACATACATAGCTGGGCCAGGTGTACGAGTCCGAAAACCAGCATTTTTCTTGCAGTGACGTCCATTAACATTACACGCTTGTCTATTAGGGTACATGAGTACGTGTATGATCTGGAACGGCTTCTGAGTATTACGCTTGTCCATTATCAAATCATCTGGACAACAGTATCCAGGCTACCTTTGCAAGCATAGCTAATCCTGACATTTGACAGTTATCCAGGATACTGAGGGAAAGGTAGGAAATAGAGGAAGGGGTGGTCTGCTGGCGTTATCCGAGAAGGATGCCTTATAAGGAGGATGTGATCGCGACATTGCAGAGCTTTTTTGTGAAGCGATTAGTCAAATGGTGCAACCTCGTTGAAAATTTAAAAGATCGGATCAGTTTTTCCATGAAATGATTAGCAAATCTAATGATGCAACTTCTTTGACTATTAGTATTTGGTCTAAGTCTCCATCAGAAACAGAACAAGCATCCAACCAAACTTGGCATACTTTAACTTACCTGGAGAAGCACAGATTTCATAAACTGATGTCGGCAATGATGTAAAGCCTGAACAAAAAGGAGACACCATAACTTCTGGCATAACAAAATCATTATGAACATAACTAAAACCCATTACAAGCATAACATAATCATAACAAAAATTTGGATGATTGACAGAATATGGAGAAGATACAGTATTCCATTTATGATATAGTTTAAAATTTTGAAGGGGCATTTTCAAACCAAAGGGCATAACATTTCATTCATTGCTAAAAAAAAGGAACAACAATACAGTTTTATACCGATCTTTTTCTTCTATAGATTTGCCAATATCCAGTTTTATACCTTAAGGTTTGGAGGACAAACGACGCAGGATCGCAATCTATCTAATTGGTCTTTTCTATTTGGAATAGGGAATCTCATCCATTTTAAGACATCATATAGAGGCTTATAATATTTAATGACAAGTCTAGGAATGCCTCATTTTTTTTTCAGCATTTTTATTCACAGAAAAAATCGTGCAGCAAAAGCTTAGGAAAGGTGGTTGAGCCTTGTCATGAAGACTCGCTTTCTCTGTTCTTTTCCTCCTCGACTTTTCTCCATTTGTAATTGGCAGAGTTTCTTTCGGAATAATATGTAGTAACAGACTTGATAAAATCACATGTAGCTATTTTACCTAGCCAAATGCAAAAATATGTGTTCTCCATCAATAGAGGCTAGGTAAAATAATGTTGGCTACAGTACCTCTCCAAATATACCTAGTTACTATTCGCAAGGCATTGTTTTTCTATTACTTTCTCTCTTCCTCCCTCTAAGGAAGAAAACAAAAAAAAATAAGAACGAGAAAATGCAAAAGAAAAAAGGAAGAAACAAAAACAATACATAACTTCGGTGTCTCCCCTCAAAGAGGAAGACACCGTAACTTTTGGCAGGCATAACTAAGGAATATCCAAAAAACCAATCATGGCATAACCAAAACCAACCAAGACATAACCAAACAAGTTATGCCTTGTTATGGTTTTGTTTTGCTTGTAATGAGTTTTGTTTATGCTCATAATGATTTTGTTATGCCAAAAGTTACGGTGTCTCCTTTTTGAGGGGAGACACCGAAGTAATTTCCTAACTTAATGGGAAAAACTACGGTGTCCCCCCAATTATTCCTCTGAATGGATAATGTTATGTTTTCGAGTGGTTATGTTATGTCATTTTAGAGGGACACCATAATAATGACATAACACTTTTTTAGGGGACATCATAATAATAAAAATGTTATGCCATTTTTGTAAAGTGTTATGGTTATGTTTAATTATGTCATTTTTTGACAAATGTAATGGCCTAATATAATAATAATAATAAATATTATGTCATTTTGACAAGTGTTATGCCTACGAATGGTTAATGCTATATTTTCGAGTGGTTATGCTCAGGCTATCCTGAATGGCTTGATGCAGATTGAAAAAGAACATTAAGCTCATTGCTATCCTGTGATTTCGTATCGAGAAAAACTCAATCTTAGGTTCTCCTGCATTTCTTCCCTTATATTTTCTTTTAGCCCTGCAGTTGGTCTGATTTATTTATTTATTTTTATCCAAGTTGCAGCTAATTTTTGTTCATGCCACCGCTTGATTTCTGTACCTATATGAATGCTCCATCTCTTCATTCATGACATTAACATAGTTTTTATATGCATGTGTCTTAGTACTCACACATTTGCTCGGAAACTGCCTCTTCGCGTGAAGGGATTTAGGCTAGCTCATACATCCGAAGTTGAAATCGCATATGAGCCTATGGACTCACATCCATCAAATTATATGTTCCGGTTCGACATTGTCAGAGGAGCATTGTGTGAGTTTCTATTTCAATACTTGCCTTCAAAACAACTCTTTCAAGTACCTAAAAATCCACCACATTATTTTTTCTTTGGCCTATTCTATGACATTTTTTGGGCCAACCCATAAAATTCACCACATTATTAGACTTGTATCTCTAATCGCCACTTCAATTGTTTATTCCTCATTGGAGCTTCCCACTGTTTTACCACACTACTGCTCATACGGTACAAGTCTGATGAAGAAAAACTTTGTTTAATTTCTGTCAGAATTGATCGAGAGGCTCTGATGGGATAAAATTTGGCTAATGCTGATGTAAAGACTGAATGGCTCCCATGATTGTTCAGTGTGGGACATGTTCAGCGGGTAAGAGGTTATTGACAGACACTATAAATTTCTCATTTTGAAAATGTCTATAGTGTCATTTTATAAAATTGGCTCATCTCTTCAGGTCCTTGGCATCATACAATACGCTTTCAAGGATTCATAGACATTATGAAGCAAAACCTGGTCATTTAAGAGAGTTCACAAGATATTTCCGATTGCCTAAGGAAACTTGATCCGTTGATAGAGAAAAGCGGTGGGCCAAAGAGTTCCCATCTTGCTCGCGGACCGTGCTTTGAACCTTTTCTCTCAATCAAACAGGAGCAATATACACCAATCGCGTTCTTCTGCTTCAATCTTATAGCATGGATCAGGTCTTGAATTCCTCTTTCATGTCTTGCAGGATCTTTGCCTTGTCTTTTTCTCCCATGAATGTTCTAATTTTCTTGGAATGACTGTTTGCATTTGTGTTATGTGTAGGCTCAATAACTTCTTCTTGTGCCACGAGACATGTTTCCTGATAACATGATATTCCGGTACGAAGCAGCATTGCAGATTGTAGTAGCAGAGCAATCAAAGCCATCTTCCAAGTTGGATAAGGAAGAAATTCACGAACTTGTAGTAGGGGAAAAAAATCATAATTCTTCAGTAATAAAGTTGAGTCATTTGTACTTTTCAAGTTTTGTTTTAGTTGAAACCTTTAATGT
>BPLS01021791.1:0-16042 GCA_019656275.1 Rhododendron kiyosumense | reverse complement strand
TTTTATGTGGCCAACGTGGGCATCAATCGAAGACGTGGAGATCGAAGGCAGGGCCATTGTCTATAAATAAAGAAGTAAAGCGAAGAGAGAGAGCCCCCACAAAAAATTCATATCATCTGACAACTCATACAAAATGATTGCTCAGAGATCTATCTTAGATTAGTTTAAAGTAGGATCTTTTTGTAAGTTGAAGGCTTATTTGCATGTAAGATTGCTTTCGATTAAATTCAAGTTTTCTTATTTTCTTGTAAGTTCTTTTCTTACCAAAGAATAGTCGTTTGTAAGTCCACTTTTGATTAAATTCAGTGTGCTTATTTTCTGTATTATTCTTAGAAGAGTCTTAAGAGTGTTTGTATACAAGTTAACCTTTGATTAAATTCAGGTTTGTTTGTGTTCAATCATCTTTTCTGATTCGAAGCGCGTCGATATTTTATTTGGTTGATACCTTAAGGAAAAATCCTCTTAGTTGAGGTAATCGAACGGATAACACAATTGCCTGATTGAAATTAGTTATTTCAAATCAATTTGAAAAGGGTAATTTCATCTTTGAAGTTATTTCTTTTCTGGCACGCCCGCACACAATCATTTGCCATTTGATTGAGCTAATTCAGCCCAAACAATTTTTGGCACGCCCGGTGGGACTCGAAGGTGTCAAAATGCCAAGGCTTCGAAAGCAAATAGGAACACCCATTGGTGATCTAGCGCCAGAAGAACACGTTGTGCCAGAACAGGCAGCAGGGTTACGAACGCCAACGAATCTTGGTTTTCCTCAATTGGCTTTAGAAATAGAAGAAGAGCCTCATTATGAAGAGCCCTCCTATGAAGTACCTCCTGAGGAAGTGCCTCCGGGCCTCCAAAGAGGACAAGCCAGTGGCAAAGACCACGATAGAGAGGAAGTGTTTAGAGAAATGATGGTAGCTTTTCGAGAGATGGCTCAAACTCAAAGAGCCATGATCAAAAGCATGAGAAATAGGTTGCCCAACTTAGGGACAACGGGAAATAGCCCAGAAGATGATGGGCAAAACCATCAAGCCAACTCGAACACTCACCAAAGTTCCTTCGAAGGAAGGCTTGGAGAGGATGTTGGTAGAAGTAGGATGAAATCTAGAACAGGTAAGGAAAAGATGTATCCAGATGAAATACCACAATCTTGGTATGAGCCTGTGAGACCTACAAAACCTGTCCTAGAAGTTCCAAGGCAACCTCATGGTGTTACCATAAGGGTTCGACGGAACACTAGAGAAAGACAGAGTATGAATCCTCTCTTCGAACCCACATTTGGGGGATTGGAAGATGATTCAGAACCAGAATTGGTTCACAAGCCTGAGAGAAGTGGTGAAAACCCACAACACCCTCGCCAAAAAGTCTCAACTACCAAGAATCCTCTCACGACAGCTTATGGAAGCCATAGGTCTGTTCGAGCTAATGATGCATTTGATAAAATGCAATATCCACCGTACGGGAGGGTTCCTAGAGAGAAACAAGGGGATTTAAACACGACAATGCGGGTTTATGAGGATGGTATCTTAGGACCAGAGCCTCCTATTGAAAATCAGGAGCAAAACTTCCTCATAGGCAATCCAATACTAAGGGACCAAGTCATGGGTCTCATACAAGAGGTTTGTGGACCTCGAACTCGGGGGGTACAACCTCAAATTTATAGAAAACCATATCAAGAATGGGTAGACACGACTTTCCAAATCCCTAGAGAGTTTAAAATCTCAGATTTTACTTTGTTTTATGGGGATGGGAGACAGTCCTCTATAGAGCACATAGCAAGGTTTTCCGCCCAATGTAAGAATTTGGCTCAAAATGGCTTCATGAAGTTGAAGCTATTCCCAAATTCTTTGTCCGGGCCAGCTTTTGCACGGTATACTAACTTACCACTAGAGTCAATAACTAATTGGTTTCAGATGGAAGAGGCGTTCTATGCACAGTTATTTAATGCTGAACCTGAAGTCTCTATGGCAGACTTGGCTAGGCTGAAGCAGAAACCGGATGAGAAAGTAGCAGATTTCGTATCTAGGTTCAAAAGAGCAAAAACCAAATGCAAACTTCGTCTGCCAGAGGCAGAATTCGTAAGATTAACACAAAATGGTTTAGAAAGAGAGCTTCGAAAGAGGTTCAATTCTACAGAGTTTAGAGACTTTGCAGATCTAACCTATAAAGTGGCTAGATACGAATCACTGCTAGAGGAGGATATGGACAGACATAATTCTTCCTACCCTACATATTATTGGGACCCCAATTACGAGATAGATGCTGTAGAAATTATAGAGCATGATCCTTGTGTTTGCGAGCCTTTGATTCAAAAGAATGTATCTCTAGGACAGAAGTTCAAACAAAAAGAGATTACTAAAATATACTCTTTTGATATATCAAAAGCTGATGAGATTTTTGATTTCTTGTTAAGAAAGAAAATCATCAAGCTGCCTTCGAATGTGAAACTCCCCACAGCAGAAGAAAAGAATGGGAAGACTTATTGTAAATGGCATGACTCTTGGTCCCATTCAACTAAGTCTTGTAATGTTTTTCGTGACAGGATTCAAGAACAAATCAAGAAGGGAAGAATCAAATTTCCAGAAAAGACTATGGGAATTGATACAGTGCCTTTTCCAAAGGTAGAAGAGGTTAACACCAATGTGCCCTCCTCCCTGGCTCGAACTGTCAAGAAATATTGGCAGGGTAAGGAGGCACCTGTGAACATGAATACTGTTCAATATGGAAGGGGTAAGCCATACGCTGGCCATCCTCGAGGTATGGGACTGAGGCCAACTCCTTATAGATGAACCAATGATGGGTTGTCTTCACAGAGGTTCTCAGGTAATCATCATTTGCCCATGTTGGAAGCTTCATTTTTGGAATGCCTGTGTGTAGGTTGCAGGGCCAATTATCTGGTTTTTAAGGACTTGGATAGGAAGGGCGTGAGTTTTTTCCCTAAGGAGATGGGAATGAAGAGATTAGCTCCAGCGCAAGCAAGGCTAAATGACAGTATGCCTTGGTTGGCACCAAAGAGGGATATGCCCACAAGCCCTGTCCCAGCCATCCACAGAAGGGAGTTGCCACCTTCGAAGAAAGCCAACATTGGTCAGACGACCGAGGCATCAGGAGAGGCCAAACAAGAGGAATTCACTTTGGTGAAAGGGGTTCCTGATTGGTTTCTCAAGCAAGTCAAGCCAGATCTGTTCCAAGGATACAAAAGTTCCAACAGAAATGAGAACAGAACTTTCAAGCCACCAGTCTCGAACTCAGGAAATTGGGTGTTAATCAGGGATCCCAAGTCCCAAATACCGCAGATGGTTCCATTGCTTTCAAGAACTCAGAAGAGCAAGCTCCAGAGAAAATACACTCTTTTTCAATCAGGAGAGTCCTCGACGGGGGAAGAATCAGGCAGGAGAGCAAGGCTTAATCCACGGTTTGACAGGGTTAAGAGGGACCCAGAAGAGTTTCGAGCTCAGTATCATGAGAGGGAGACTTTGAAGAAAGTAGCCTCTGCCATGCTCGAAGAAAATCTTGATCCACCTTCTCCCAATTCATTGGCTAGTTACCAGTCCGGGTTACTCGAAGCCATGTTTGTAGAACAAGAAGGGATCGAAGGGAGCTCCTCACCCATGGAGCTATCAACACAAGAGGTTGAGAGCAAGTAAGCTAAGGAAACTGAGGCACTTAAACCAGCCAAAGAAAGGGCAACAATCCAATTTGGAGGGCAGCTAGAAGTGCAGGTGAATATGGTGTATCCATGCTCTATGAATTTCTTCAAGAATGGCCAGACAATGAAAGGCCAAGGTGATGCTTGGTCAGACTTGGGCAAGCCAGTCGATTCCGGAGAAACATTGAGTGATGAAGAATTGAACATCATATGCAACAACTGCGACTTGGAAGAAGTGGCTCAGATGGAGATGGAAGAGAACCTAGTATGTGAGATTGAGCAGAGTCAAGAGAGTTTGGAGGTAAGCTCAAAAGAAAGTGCTTGTTTTGTCCCGGAGTCGATGTCCGACGTCGAATACCCTTTGGTAATAGATTTAAATTATGTGGAAATTTTATATCCATTTAAATTACCTACTTATGTAATGAGACAACATTTGCGTCCATTATATATTACTGCATATTTCGATGGAGTCCCACTTAATAGAATCCTAGTGGATAATGGAGCTGCAGTGAATATTTTGCCTTTCCAAACCTTGAGAAAGCTAGGGAAAGGAAAAGCAAAGTTGATTCCAACTAGCACATCCATTGCAGGATTTACTGGGGAAAGTCAACATGCCAGGGGAATCATCTCCATTAGATTGGCAGTAGGAGGCATAGAGACTGATACTGCTTTCTTTGTAGTTGACACATATGCTAAATATAATGCTTTATTGGGAAGAGATTGGATTCATGTTAATGGATGTATCCCTTCTTCCATGCATCAGGAATTAATGATTGTTAAATATGACAAAGGCAAAGAAGTGGGTGTTGAAGGAGTCAAAGCTGATCCACATCCATTTAGTGCCACAGCAAATTTTGCTGAAGCAGAAATGTACAAATCAGATGTAGTTCCTTTAATTGAATTACTACAAGCAGCCACTTACCCAACCAACGAGATGGAACTGGGAGAATTGGCAGAGCTGAAATCGAAGCTGAAGCAAACTGTTGATTATGAATCAGACACCCCAAAAGATGATGCCGCTTGGATGTAAGTCCAAGGAAGAGGCAGAAGAAGAGGCCAACTCTTTGGCTTTGGTGAGGTATGTTGCTTTGGGGATCGAGCAGAAGATTCAGGAAGATAACATATGGGAAGACGTTATGCAGAATGATAAGCCTCATGAGGAGGAAATCCAGATTGCTTCTCCAGAGCAGGTTGAAGCTCAAGACCTTCTGGAGGAAGTAAAATTGGGGGATGAACAAAACCCCAATCCAGTGTTCATTAATAAACAGCTTGAGCCAGAGGTAAAAGCTGGGTTAATAGCACTATTAAAAGCAAACAAAGATTGCTTTGCATGGAGTTACAAGGAATTGCCTGGATTGGACAGAGAATTGGTGGAGCATAGGTTGCCTATCAAGCCACAATTTAAACCTGTGAAACAGCCAACCAGGAAGATGAGTCCAGAAACTATTGCAAGTGTTAAAAAGGAGATGCAGAGGCTTCTCGATGCAGGTTTTATTAGAACAGCCAGGTATGTCGAATGGCTATCCAATGTGGTTCCAGTCCCTAAAAAGAATGGGACTATCAGGATCTGTGTTGACTTTCGAAACCTAAATACTGCAACTCCTAAAGATGAATACCCAATGCCTAATGTGGATACGCTTGTGGACAGTTCAGCTGGACACAAGATAATGTCCATTTTGGATGGGCATTCAGGATATAATCAAATTTGCATTGCAAAGGAAGATGTGCATAAAACGGCATTTGCTTGTCCTGGTAATATTGGCATTTTTGAATGGATCAAAATGCCATTTGGACTAAAAAATGCTGGAGTCACTTATCAGAGGGCTATGAATGCCATTTTTCATAATTTGGTTGAAAGTTTTCTTGAGTGTTATATAGATGATATCATTTTGAAGTCAAATTCTGATGAGGATCATTTGAAACACTTAGAGAAGGCGTTTCAACAAATGAAGCATTACCAGTTGAAATTAAATCCAGAAAAGTGTGCTTTTGGAGTGTCAGCTGGAAAATTTATAGGATATTTAGTCCACAACAAAGGAATACAAGTTGACAGGAACAAAGCAAATGCTATTATTGAAGCCAAACCACCTTCTACAAAGAAGGAGTTGCAAAGGTTTCTTGGTCAATTAAATTTCCTTCGAAGGTTTATATCTAACACTGCAGGGAAAACTAAGATCTTCTCTTCTTTGTTGAAATTCAAGGAAGGGGAAGAATTCAAGTGGTCCAGAGAGCATGATGAGGCCTTCGAAGCCATCAAGGGCTATCTAGCCAACCCTCCTGTTTTGGCACCTCCCATCAAAGGAAAGCCAGTGAAGTTGTACTTAGCTGCAACACATGACTCAATAGGAGTACTGTTGGCTCAAGACAATGAAGATGGCAAGGAAAGAGCAGTTTATTATCTTAGTAGGTTCCTAAACTCTTGTAAATGCAAGTATGCTGCAGTAGAGAAATTGTGTTTAGCTTTATTTTATGCTTCCAAGAAACTCAGGCATTATATGTTGCCTAGAGTAACTTATGTTATTTCTCAAACTGATGTAATTAAGCACATGCTTTCGAAGCCAGTGCTTAGTGGGAAGATTGAGAAATGGATAGTGTCTTTGATTGAGTTTTGTCTTGAATATGTACCACGAAAATCAGTAAAAGGCCAGGCATTAGCCAATTTTTTAGCTGATCATCCAAATGAGCTTGAGACACCAAGAGCTTTGGAAGCCACTGTGGTCGAGCTCAAGCCATGGAAATTATGGTTCGATGGGTCAAGAACTGCTCAAATGGCTGGAGTATGCATAGTTATGGAATCCCCCCAAGGGTTGAAAACCAAATATGGTTTTCGATTGAATGAGGGACAATGTTCCAATAATCAGGCAGAGTATGAGGCGTTGATAATAGGATTAGAAATTTTGCTTAATTTAAAAGTGAGTGTTGCTGAAATCTTTGGAGATTCTCAGTTAGTGGTAAATCAGTTGAATGGACAGTTTAAATGCACTAGTCCAGCGTTGATAATTTATTATTAACAGGCTAAGAGGTTGATAGATCAGTTCTATATGCTCACTTTAACTTATGTTCCCAGATTCTTTAATGAAGAAGCTGATGAAATAACTCAAAGGGCATCTGGTTTCAAAGTTTTATCAGAAAATGAAAAGGAGTTTTGTCAATTAACTTTGAGAAAATCTCTGCCCATGCTGCAAAACAGAATAACTGGTTTCGAAGTTTTGGAAATTAATGTCCCTACTAGTCAAAATGTTGATTGGAGGCAAGCATTGATTGAATATTTGACCAAACCAGATAGTGTTGCAGACAAGGCAACCAGATTAAAAGCAATAAACTACATAATGTACAACAATGAGCTATTCAAGAGAGGGATGGACGGCCTCCTGTTGAAATGTTTAAATAAGGTAAGTGCCTTTAAGGTAATGGCTGAAGTGCATGAAGGAATTTGTGGAGCACATCAAGCTGGCATAAAAATGAGATGGTTGATAAGGAGGTATGATTATTATTGGCCTACCATCCTCAAAAATTGTATAGATTATGTAAAAAGGTGTCAAGCCTGTCAAAAAAAAGGTCCACTCAAGCGTTTGCCAGTCACAGATTTGCAATATGTGATAAAACCATGGCCTTTCAGGGGTTGGGCCATGGACATGATTGGGATGATTTATCCTCCTTCGTTGGAGAAGCATAAGTTTATCTTAGTGGCTACTGATTATTTCACAAAATGGGTGGAAGCACAAGTTTATCAGGAGGTAAAACAAACCCATGTTATTGATTTCATAAAGGGAATCATATACAGGTTTGGAAGCCCTCAGACGATAACAGTGGATAATGGTTCCATATTCGAAGGGAAGCTGGTAAAGAATTTTGCTAGTAACCATGGAATTTCATTAATATATACCAGCACTTATTATGCTCAGTCAAATGGTCAAGCAGAGTCAACCAATAAGATCATCAAGAAGGGGATTCAAAGAATGGTGGATCAGAACCCAGAGGTTTGGCATGAGATGTTACTTGACACTTTGTGGGCATATAGAAATACAAAGAGGACTAGCACGGGCACTACTCCATTTGCATTAACTTATGGACATGATGCTGTGTTGCCTATGGAGATTACTGTAAGATCTCAAAGAGTAGCATGTCAAAATAATTTGGATACAGGGTCTTATCATCAAGCCATGCACATGGAATTAGAAGATATTGATGAAGCCAGAATTAAGGCTTTAAATCAAATCATGTTGCAAAAGGCAAGAGTAGCAAGGAGTTATAATAAGAGAGTGCCCCTTCGAAGCTTTGATGAAGGAGATCTTGTGTGGAAGGTTATTCTTCCTATCAGGGATAGGAGAATAAAAAGGGATGGATTAGGAAAATGGGCGCCAACATGGGAAGGGCCTTTTCAAATCCATAGAGTGTTGAGAGGAGGAGCCTATCATTTGAGAAATCTGGATGGCTATGTTCATCGAAGGAAAATTAATGGAAGGCATCTAAAAGCCTATATTCCGTCTATATGGGAGTCCTTTCATAGAAGGTAGCTTTCGAAGGAAGTTTTGAGGTTTTTGATGGGATTTGGTTATTTTTAGCTAAAACCAAAGCGATTTCCGGATTCGAAGCATTGGTGGTATAGCGGTATGATTTCGATTGGTTTCAACATTCAGGAGTTCTTTTCTTTGAAGTTCTTATATGATCACATCTCAACCAAGTTGTCATATTAGCGTTCGAAGTCATGGAAAGAGTCAAGCATTTGTCAACCAAATTCTCCATTATATTTATAAAGAAAAAAGCAAAGGAAAACCCAAATGGGTTTAAAACAGACCCAAGTGGATCTGAATAAAAATAAACGCAAACAGATCCAAGTGGATCTGAACAAAAAAACTTTTCGGCTTAAAAAAGCAAAAATGAAGATCATAGTTGATCCTCACAGTCCCAAAGAGGAGTCTTTAAGAAGATCCTCCCTCCTGGGGATTTTTTGCTTCATGAGCCGAGAAGATGGTCGAAAGATCGTCCCAGGTCCTAGCCAAGCAGAGACGTGAAGCCGTCTCCACGCACACCAGCTGGCTTCGAAGCTGTTCGACCTCGCTTCGAAGGGCCTGGAGCTCTGTTTGGATCTCTCTCTTGAGCTCCGTAAGCATGTTGGCCAGCTTGGTCATCTCAGCCGCAAGGTCGACAGAAAGAGTGGGTTGATCAGTATCCATGATTGGGTGCGTGGAGCGGGAGAGAGTGAAAAAGAGAATGTATCGTCCTGTTAACACATGGGTTTATTTATACTTAAACGAGTACAAAGAATCCACTTCAGTGATTATGGGCATTGATGAGTGGAAATACGTAAGGCTCAGAAGACGAAGGGTCTGAGAGCGTTTGGACGGCATGCTTGCTGATAATTAATGGGTTGCAACTCACAAGGAGACGGCTGGAAAGCCTCGGGAAATAAATGAGTTGGATAAATTAATTTAGACCGAGTGCGGTTGGTTTTCGAAGAGCCAGCGTGTATCAGAGCATGGTCAGTGTTGTTTATTATTTATTCGAAGGCTTCGAAGGAGAATCCCAGACAGGATAAAATGACACAAAATGCGTGTGAGGAAAATTTTTTGCTTCTTTGATTTTCTTTGTGCTTATTACGTTCACGCTAGTATTTAGCATCAAAAATAGAATGAAAGCAGTAACGAAAGGCTAAACTACCAGTTCATTGGTCAAAGCCATCATTGAAAACGTAAATATGGACAAGCATTTCAATTTCATTTCACCAACTCAGAAGGTTACAAGAGATTACAGTGAGAAACCTATCTAGGGATTCATCACCTTTGCATAAGGGATTACATCGAAAACCTATTTAAAGCCTAATAGTATCTCAAAGCTGGATCTCTAGGGATCAAAGCTGAGTCTCTAGGGATAATCCAAATGAGATACAAAGATTGGACCAAGCTTCATTGAGATGTGATCCAATCTCCCTACCAATTATTGGTAGGGAGCTAGAGCTCCTAGCACCACAGTAGGAAGCTCATAGCTCCATAGGTAGGTAGGTAGGCTTCGAAAACCATTATTGGTTCGATTCTTTGGTCTTCGAAGCGACCACTGGATACAGCCACATCGTGAGCAATGATGTGGCTATACCCAGAGGCCTTTGGGCTTAAGGGAAATCTCGTGAGAAATGGTGTGGTTATGTTGGGAAGCTTTTCTTTAGAAACAGGGGAGGAGGCTTCATGATGATTTTCTTTGGAACCCTAACTGAGAAGCTTAGTTTGGGAGTTGCTGAAAGAAGAGAAAGCGGAGGAAGAAAGATGCTTGTGAGTTTTCTTTTTCCCGAGACCTCTATTTATACTAGTGAGCTTGAGAGTATTCATTTATGGCTCTTTAAGATACGGTAGGTGAGGCGTTGGCACAGTAATCTTTCTGAGTAATGGAAAGTGGAAAACAGTGTTTGAGTTAATTGTGGATGTACTTGCCCAAAGGAATCGAATAATCAATGAAAGAATAAAGTACAAACTGTGTAAAGTTACAGAAAAGGACTAGTTACATTACAAATGGTAGTTAGTAGTTCTCGGAGAGAACTAAAGTTAGCATCCAAAAGGGACGTATGAGCTGCTCTTCTCCTCTGTTCCTCTCGAAGGGAAGGAATAAGCCGTGGGAGCATCGACTCATCCCTTAGTGCTTCACCCTCAAGCTCTGGGAAGCCCCTAGAAACTTCAGCTGTCTCTTCCCTAACTTTCTCCATTTCTTCTTGTAACCGCTGCATTTTCTCGTCAAGCTCTGAAAGCTTATCTCTTCGAGCCTGATATAAAGATAGACGAGAGGCGATCTCGAGTGCTTTGGCTTCTAACTTGTTAGCCTTTTCAAAGGTCAATCCAATGCTCTCGGATAAGAAATGATTGTAAGCAATCAATTCACTGAACTGCTTAAGTTGCTCTTGAAGAGTGGAATTGATTGACAAGGGAAGGCCCTGGGAGAGAAGTAAAGCTTGATTGCACACCTCGAAGTGATAGGCTAAACTATGTTCAATCAAAGTAGGAAGTCCTAGCTGATTTAGAGTCCTCAGAAGACTCTTTAATGTCAGAACTTCTCCCTTCGAAAGAACATGTTTAATCCTAAAGGAAGGCAAGAGAAGAGGTGTGGAGGGGCTCAAGAGTTGCTGAAGGCTTTCCAAAGGATTCGAAGAGATAAGAGGAGTAGGAGTAGCTATTTTATTGCAAAAGTCTTCCAATTGACTTTTAAAGAAGGAAATGTCAAAAACCACTAAGGGCAAGTCAATTAGAGAAGAGGAAGATGCGGGATGGTCTTCAGGGAAAAGGGCCACGCCTATGACCTGCACAAGGATTATAAGTTAAAGTTAAGTGGAATGGAAAACAGGAAATGAAAGGTATGATTGATTGTCAAGAGTACCTGATCAGAGGAAGAGGTTGAACTGGGGCCTTGATCCTCAGCACTTCTAAGAATATGGCTCTTCGAAGCCAAAGTAGGGTTCATCCTTAGAGGTCCCTCCCCTGAAACCGATAAGGGAGTGAAGGGGAAGTCTCTCTGAAGGATAGGAAGTGGCCCCAAAGTCTTCAAAGGATCCAAACTGGTTAGTACTTGTGCAAAGGTTGGCTCAGTAAGGATTGACAGCAAAGTATGCACGTCAATATCCTTTGCAGCAAAGTCTTTCTGTACAGAAAGAGCTTGAGCAGGGGGTGCCTGCAAAGGACAAAGGAAAGTTAGGGTGAATCCTTTCACAATTCGAAAGGTGAGTATTCAGAGGATACCTTGTGAGGGACATCTTCTGACGTTTGGATTGAGGGCTCTATCACTTCTTGTTGAGGATGGGGAACAAGAGCTAGGTCCAACGCCTCAACAGTGGATGCAACTTGAGCCTACAAAGAAGTTAACAGTAAGTCACTAGCACAAGAGACACATGAGAATGTGTGCAGTTTAAACTGACTTACCTCTTTTGGGGGGGATGGCTTCTTTGGAGAAACAGGCCTCTTGGGAGGAGTTGTTTTTCTCACATAGGGGAGGGTCTCCTTCGCTTGTCTTATTTCACCTGGTTCGAGCTCAAGAATCAGAATTACAGTAAAGTCCTCTTATTCTTAAGGGAATACTGAATCATAAATGAGAAAGGAATTTACCCCTTGAAGCCGGTATCTCTGTGTCACTCTCTGTTTCTTCTTCACTGGAAGAAACCTGAGGGCCACGCTTCCTAGTGGTCCTTGTCCTCTTCGAAGCTGAAAGAAAGGGGATAAGAAGGTGACTCGGATAATGATATGGGAGTTTAAAGATTAATTGGAGGGAAGGAAACCAACCTGGAGGTACAGCTGAGGGCTCAAGATAGTGCTTGGTGGGAATTACTTCTGTAGGCTGAGAAGTAATCTTTCTCTTCTTCGAAGCACTTTCTGAAGAAGAGGTGGCACCTGTAGGATGGAATGTACTTAGGTTTGGTTTCAACAAAAGAGAAGAGATGTTCAGAGACAATTACCTCTTTTTTGTGTTACCCTCGTAGATTGCCTTCTGGGTGGAGAGGGGGGAATGACCATTGCAATTGGGGAGGCTTCGACTGGAATCAATCTTTGTTCAACTTCGCCTCCAGCAATGTCTTCGATCCCTCCAGCCAAGCCAAATTCGTTGTCGGAGGAGAAGGAGGACGAATCATTTTTTCCTCCATGCCCAAACTCGGACTTCGCAAACCCAATGTGGGCTAGAAACCGTTTGTAGGGTTTAATCCCTGAGAGGAAGGAGCAGTTGGAGTGCCACCAGTTGTCAAATTAAGGGGTGGTGCGCACTTCAGGTTCCCTGAAGTCTTGAGTAATTGTCCTCCTCAATGCATTTCTGGCTTGAGCAAACCCTGTCAGGAAATGCTCGACCGAGATGGGTGATCGTTCAGACATACAAATGTTGGCAGAGCCACAGTAAGGGGTAGGTATGCCTTGAACAAAGTCCAGCTGTCTAGCAAATTGTGCAGGGCAGTATACCTCTGCATGTGCTATGGACTTGGTGGTGTTCGACGAGGAGATGAAGATCTCTCTGCTTGTAAGAATGTTGCTCCATGCTTGGAGAGCTAGAGAGGATCTTCCCTGTCTATCCGCCAGAATGTCGAACAACCATGCTGGCCCAACAAGAGTAGGGAATGGATTGGGCCACTCCCTGTCTGAGGCGAGACCAGCAAAGAAGCAGAGGTAGTACACCAAGGTCTGTGTAGTGCTGTCCTCTGGGTGAACGTAGTTGTCACCATGAACATTGGGCGCCTCGACGACGCCAGTATGGGATTTGGGTGCTTTGAAGGGACCCAACTCAGGGAAATAGGTATGAAGCCATAGTTGAATAAACCATTGGGGCCCTCCCTGTGAGTGGTTCAAACCCTTCTGATAGAAGTCATACCCGACTTTGTAGACGTGGCCAAGGAAGAAGGAAGCAAAGTCGAACTCTTCACCTCTAGCGAGTGCCAGTGCTAGCGGAACGAATTCATTCATCACTCTTTTTCCAGAATGGCAGAAGATGTGCTTGCAGAGGGTGTAGAGAATGTAGGCAAAGAATTCTGTTTCAGTCACTTCGCCTACCAATTTCTTTTCCCTGTGGTAGAATTGGGAAAAGGCCCCGTTTGTGGCGGTCAAACGAGTAAAGCCCTTAGGGGGAAGGTACTCCTTGGTAAGGTCAAATTGGGGGCCGTATGGAATGAGCCCCAGCATTTGGGTAACATCCAGAACTGTGGGTGCCATCATGCCACAGTTAAAGCGAAAGAAGTTGAAGGATGGGTCCCAAAAGGCCAAAGCAGCCTGAATCAGAGAGGGATTTTGCGGGACCCCCCTTCGAAGGAGGGTAATAATTCTTTTCAAACCCACCTTCTCTAAATCGTCCGACTTCGCAGCCAACATGCGGGTGGTACATATCTTCCAATCCTTGTCCAATGTAGGCCAATAGGAGAAGGATTTCTTTGGGAAATTTTGCCAATCGAGGCTCGAACAGGCCCGAATATCGGCATCACCCAGTCGAGGATAGTAGAGAGAAAGGCTAGCAGGGATTTCTCCTATGAGTTGAGGGCCCAAAATGTATGTACCTTCTTCGCTAGGGTTTGGAATGAAGACCCTGGCGTCGAGGTAGGGCTCTTCAGTTGGTCTCGGTGTTTTTCCTGACACGAACCGCCTCAATGCCAGAGAGGGAGTAGGATGTTCTGGGGCTGTTGGATTGCTGGAAGAATCCATTGATTTAGTGTGGTTTTTAGCGTTGTTGGGGAGAAAGAGGGTTCTGTTCTTGAGAGATTTCGAGTTTGAAAAGCTTGAATGCGTAGAGTGTAAGGGGTGGTTTTGAATTAATTCTGCTTTTATACTCCTGCAGGTGGGCCAGGCCTGTAGTGGGCCCGTACCCTGGGGTCTGCTGGGGTTGGTTTTTTCTCTTTTAGTAGAGTTATTATTGTTAGAGCAAAACAAGGGAAATCCTAGTTCCTATGAAAAGAAATACAAATTAGGCCTTCGAAGGGCCTGGGTGCTGAGAAGTTGCTTTTTTATTCTCGAAGTAATGAGGGAAGGACCAAGTAACAAGACTATGGAACTTGTTCCATGCAAATTGGAGGAATTTCAACTCCATTTTCCTCATGTCTTCTTTGGAGTCCGACTCCAATTTCTTTTCTAGCAGAGGCCTAAAGCGAAGCACCAGTGCTTTGGCCTTCCTTCGAAGCTTAGCCTCTTTTGTCGGACGCTTCACTTGTCGTCTTTTGAAGCGCCTTCGAAGCTTTTTGTCGGCATGGCCAGGCACCACTTCGAAGGACTCAGCGGTGAAGTTCTCAATCTGGTCATGCAATTTCTCAATCCTTTCTTTGGCAATGGCATAATCTTGAAGGATTTGATCGAAGCAATACGCAGCGGTATTAGCTTCGAGCCATGCCTTGATCACTGGCAAAAAGTTCAGGAAACAGTGGATTTGGTAAGAAACCGCGGAGGGAATGGAGCATAGCACCAGTGTTTCGCAAGCCCATTTGAAATTGGTGAGTGGGACTTGTTCTTCCAAGATGTGGATGTCCAGGAAGGAGAAAGCTGCAAGGAGCTGCAAGGCTTTGCTCTTGTCAGCAGGATAGATGGAATAACCATATTGCCATTGGAAATGAGGGGTGTTGATGACGAGGTTATTCACCTCGTTGAACCAATCAGGCTCTTCAGGAAGGGGAACCAACTTATTGGTCTCTTCGAAGTTAGCTGGGAAGTGTGGGGTTTGCACTTCTGTGAGCCAGAGGGTTTTTTGGGCTTGGGCCATACGTTTGAAGTCGCAATAAGGGGCAGGCCCAAGATAGTTTTCCTCCTGCTTGAGGAAAGGAGAAAACTTGAGAGAGGAATAAATGGATTCGAGCATGCCCATGTGAACGGTGTCGTTACCATTCAAAGGCAGGAATTGGCTCGCAAAAAGGGTTCGAAAGTGACGGAATCTGTTAGGTGTGGGGTCAGGTTGGTCGAACTTGACCAGAATGATACCAGTGTTGGTGTTGGTGGAGTTTTCTCTCCATGAGCCCCAGTTGGACCCATCACACGAATTCGAAGGGGTTAAAGAGGAATCCCAACCCGTGGGAGATGGGTTGGGAGTATGGAATGTTCGATCAGAAATAATCTTGCCCGCCAACATTCGAGGAGAATCTGGAGTAGACATTTGGGGGGAGTAAGATTGATGGTCAAGTTTATCTAATATGAGATTAATTTCTGGAAGAGAGTCCATAAACGTAAGACTTCTTAACAGAGAAGACTCAAATTCGAAGGGGTTTATGAGGGATAATGTGATTCGTTAAACCCTATCATTAACTGCCATTTATAGGAAAATTATTGTAGCTATCTTTGGGAAGCTCAATGGACGCGCATGGGAATGAAA
The DNA here is from genome assembly GCA_019656275.1 of Rhododendron kiyosumense. Classification (NCBI taxonomy): domain Eukaryota; kingdom Viridiplantae; phylum Streptophyta; class Magnoliopsida; order Ericales; family Ericaceae; genus Rhododendron; species Rhododendron kiyosumense. Next base: position 597 of record BPLS01021791.1, on the reverse strand, counting down.
TCCTGTCATGCTTCGTGCGTCCGAATTTGAAGGGACATGAGCAGAGAACGTGTGCCATTAACATTTATTTAGCATAAATAAAATGTTAATGCGGGGGGTGTGTTTACATCCTAAAAAGTGCTACCCAATGGAAAAATTCCACGTGGCTCCGAACGGTGCGGTGGCTATGCGAAACCTGTCCCAGTCGAGTACTAATTGCAGAGGATTGCGGAAATTAAGGGAGACACTGTTTTTATGGCAAACGGTGTCGTTTTAGAGTGAACCGGTGTCGTTTGAGTAGTAATTAAACGCTGGTTTGGGAGGTTATTGGATCTAACCGTTGATTTGGACTTTACGATCACCGAACGGTGTCCTCACGGCCCTGTTTTATAACTGAATTAGATGCAATTGCAGGGAATCATTTTGCAAACAGACGTGTTACATTAATTCACGTTGCTTGAAGATAGGAACCACGATCCAGGAAGTGGCCATGAACACCATGATCGAAGCAAGCAGGGGAAGAAGGAATTCTGGAAATATTAAGGTAACCGTTCGAAAGCCCCCTCAACCGTTTTATGTGGCCAACGTGGGCATCAATCGAAGACGTGGAGATCGAAG